>VKOC01004950.1:0-10316 GCA_009364415.1 Spea multiplicata
GGGGAAGACCTCGCGGTTCCACGCGTCGGCCGTCCTCTGTTGGAGCCAGGTCCGGTCCTGCTGCGTGCACGCGGTCCTCTGCACGCCACCTAGTGGCGCCAGCCGGTACTACTACTCCTTTTAGATTTTTACGTTCTGCCAATCCCAAGATGGCCGCGAACCAGGAAGTGACGTAACGGCACTTTGAATTTTTGGCGGGAATCCGCTAATTGATGCTGGACTTCCTCTGCCTATTTAAGGAGCCTCAGAACACTCCAGCCTTGCCTTCTGATGGTTGTACCTATCTTGTATAGTGTCTGCTCAGTACGCGTTCCTGTTGATTTCCCGTTACCGACCCGGCTTGTTCCTGATACTGATTCCTGGCGTTTGACTCTGGCTTCCCTCACGTTTATCCTGACTTCTGGCTTCCTGACCTCGGCTTACCCTGCTACGATCCTGACTTCTGGCTTCCTGACCTCGGCTTGCTCATTGGCTATTCTATACTGGACTCTGGTATTCTGTCTATTGGACTTGCACACGCTGCTCTACCTGATTACAGGTTCTACCATACGCTGTGCGTGACACTGTCCAACAACCTCCGGTTTCAAAAATTAAATATCACGCAGGGAACACCTGCAGACAATTACTCATGCCGGCTGCGGATTAGTGGCGGGATGTCAGTCTTTCTCATTTTTAGTATCTGCGATCTCATAAAAAAATTATAAATACATATTGTATGCTAAACAGGTGGTTCCAAGAGATTTCCTCGAAACAAAGGCGTATTTGAATGTTTTTATGCCCGGGCTTTTCGGACTGTTGACCTGCGGCGCCGGATGTCAGACTAAAGCGACCCCCGGGTGCGTCCGGCTTTAAAATGAATTTTTTGGATGGAATATTTTATTCCCAGTGATACGCGGCCCACGTCTCGAAATGTTAGGCCGGTACGGTTGACTAGCGCTAATCCGTTTTAGTTAGAAATTTCCGAAAACGCAGAGGCCCATAACGGACCATTATGCTTGTTTAAGGTCCTTCACTTAGGAAGGTCCTTCACTTTATTAGCCTCCACAACTTCTTATCTACCACCCTCTCTGTAAAGTAAAAGTTCCTTAAACTACACCTAAACCTCCGACCCTTTGGTTTCAGATTATGACCTCTTGTTCTAACATGTCTCCCCCAAAATAAATGTTCCTCCTGTACCCACTTAACTATTTCAATGTTTCTGACATATGGCCTCTCGCTCTCCTTTCCACCAAGTCCTACATGTTGAGATCCCTTAGTCTTTCCTGATAATTTTCTCTTCTGCAATGTGTCAATATCCTTCTTCTGGAGATGGGGGGGTCTTCATAACTTTACCCAATACTCCAGGTGACATCTCACCAGAGATTTGGAAAGTGACAGGTGGTTCTGCCTTTTGGCTAAGATCAAGTATAGTAACCTTGACTGGGAGAACTTGATCCTCTAGTCTTAGGGCCGAGGTAGCTTGGAGCCTGAGGTGTCTCGTTCGAGCCCCCCAGAGTAATCCGGCCCTCATGCAGGCCTTCTGGCCGGGGAGGGAAGGAGGACTTGGCAAATCCCCTTGGGGAGTGCCAAGTCAGAAGAATTATATAATAATTATTATAATATAATTTAATATTCTCAACGAGTAATTGAGGACATTCCGCTATACTGCTATACCGTGACACACCTTCTCAGGTAATCTTTATTTATATATTTATATATTTTTTTTCCTTCTCTCGCTTCTCAAGGTTATGTAGAAAAGTAATTTGTTCGGTTACAGACTTCAGTTAAGCGCGCGGCGCTTATTTATTTCACATTGATCTGACCGACCGAAGGAGAATATTTATATTCCGTGCTTGCGCATAGCCGAGAAATGATTTGGTTCCATTATTTTATACATTGTTACCAACGCATTGCAATTTCTAAAACTGTTTTCCGAGGGATTTATTTAAAGTTTCACTTAAGATTAAACGGGAATAGTCACCTTCGCGGCACTAAGTATAACGAAATTCATTTATTAGAACTAGCTATAGCTTGTGCTTTTCTCTTCGCAGTCCGCGTCATTGCGCCGGAGATATTTGATTCAAGGTTAGGCTACTATTTATTGAGGTGATTATATGAACTTTAATGCATATGGTTACTTTAAGTGTTCTTATGGTCCCCCCCAAAATCCCCCCCTATACATCTTGTGATCTAACAAGTCATGGGTAGAAGCGTTCCTATTGGTTTCAATGAGCCAATCAGTGGTGCCAGAATGGGACCACTTAGGGGATGTTGCAGTTCTGGAGCTGCTGCTTCTCCTAAAATGATTACGAGGGCTTAGTGTTTTATTTTTAATTTTTTTACATTGTGAAAAATGCATATTAAAGTAGTCTAGACTACTAGTCTAACACGTCATTTGAGTCATTACTGCATCGACCTGAATGCATTTCCCATTGATTTCAACGGGAGCTCGGTCTCCATTAACTAGACAGGGAGTTCTACTGAGCACGTGCAGTGAGCATACTGATGTATGCTCCCTACGTCCATGAGACATAAGTCCAGTTTGTTTTCCTTTTTTTAAATTCCAATCATTAAAATATCTGCAATAAAATGCAAAACAGGCGGTAATACCCATTTAACACGGAGTGCTGAATTAAATTATATATATAATATATATATATATAATACATAATTCTGTTATATATTTTATATAAATATATATATATATATATATATTAAGATGTAATATATATGTTGTATATTTGTTCTGTGCTGTGTATGACCCAGAGGGCTGCAAACAGGTAGTTTAATGATTTTTTAATTGCGAGGCCTGTCCTCAAGCTGGAATAACCAAAAATTGTGGGCTGTTTGGGTCCCTCGAGGGCTGGAGTCGTGCACCGCTGCTTTAATTCACGTCTGGTTGCCATATCTGTGTCTCTGCTAAACCCTATTACCAGCACTGAAGATCAACCTAATCAATAGAGCAGGTTTCTTGGGAGCAGGGCATGCCGCGCACGCATGGAGTACGGGTTTCGATTGATCTGTGTTGCAATTGTAGGAGAATTGGTCTATAACTCTTACCGGCGTGTCAAGAATGAAATATGGGTTGGTTTGGCGATGTAACAGTTTGGTAAAGGTCGCGCTAGACCTGGAGAAATAGTTTATATTTATCATACTTTACATTTACTGGATATATATCTGTTTGCGTTGGCAAGAAAAAAAAATATATTTTTGATGATCGGGCCTTTCCCGTTTTTTTTCTGTATTGTTAATTATTAAAATGTTTAGGACTGTATAATTTATAAGAGACTGTAAGGGGCTTCTTCCTCTATGGAGAGGATGGTAGATAGATGGAACAGCCTCCCAGCAGAAGTGGTAGAGGGTAATACAGTGAGGGAATTTAAACATGCATGGGATAGACATACGGCTCTTGAATCTAAGACGAGACCAACGACCGATGAAGGTCTGAGCCTTTATGTCGGGAAAAATAGGCAGAGTAGACGGGGTGAATTGTTGTTACCTGCTGTCAAATTCTATGTTTTTACGAGACCTAAAAAATATGTTTTCTGGTTAAAAAGGAAAACCAGGCACCAGCATAGGAGGCGGTATATATTTACAGATCGCAGTACTTGCCAGTGCTAATGATAATATAACCACCAGGGTGCCTAGTAACATACAGATCATGACTAGATCCGTTCTGTGCTCTATTTACTGGATTTTATGCGTTCACCTATGTGATGGACATAAGTCGACAGAAGTCGCTGAACATCGTGTCTGGGAAATGGGATTTGGGCAACTGTATTATTGGGCCATCAGGCTGGGCATGTCCCAATCAGGGCTAAAATATGCCAGGGCCTAAAGAAAGCTGTAGATCCCACTTTATGAACCATCATGGAACCGCCGATGGCTATATGGTCACCACGTGACCAAAAGTACGTAGTCCTCTGCTTGGGGAACATCTCTGGTGCCACCACCCCTTTTGCTACAGGTCACAATTCTTGGCTATCCTAGCTCAATAAATTAAAACAAGGAAGGAGGAATCAAAATGTTAGAAGAAATAAGCCAGAGAAGGAAAAAAAAAAAGAAATATGGAGAGAAAAGTAGAGGTGTGAAAATATAGAGAGCTCTTTGATGGGAGGAAAGAGACTTGTAACTCATGTTTTTTTGCGTGCTATGCCAAAACTAATTAAAATGCTCTCGTTTTTCATTCATATAGATCATATAATTTACACTGAAATATATAACTAGGATTTTATTGACTTTAATGTACTGGGCTGTTAATTAGTCAGATATCTTTTTATTTACTGTCTGGCCAACTCTCTCTATATATATATAGAGATATATATATATATGCACAGTGCGTATATAAATTATATGGTCATTTCTTATCAAGCTTAATAATTTGCTTTCTATGTAAGGGTGTTCAAAAATCACAGAATTCCTTGGGTCATCCGTGTTTTTTATCTGTAAACACCATGAAATAGATTTTTAGTGCATAAAAATGTAAGGTTTCAGATACATGATTGTTCAAGTTTAATAATTGATTAGTTTTGTTGGAAAACATGCACTGTCAAGAAACAGACCTCGGCTCCAGGCGTAGGACTTGATTATGGATCACTGATCTATAGAACAATATTGATTTATTGATCTAATTAGAGTTCTGTTAACAGATCCTGATTATCTTCTTCTCCTCTTTGGTGTCTTGAGTGGAGATTAAGAACTTTAAGCCATGAACCATATGTTGATGTTCAAATTAGATGGGGGGGGTCATTGTGTACATTTTCTTTTACTATTGGAAACCTAACTCCAGAAAATGCATTGAAAGCTTCTCTTTTTTAGCCTCTCTTTAAAGGGACACATCAGCCATCATGTGTTCTTTAATGTATATGATAGCTGCATTGTCCTTTTACTTTTTTGGGGGGCGGAGGGGTCCGTCCAGACCTCCATGGGCATGGGTGGAAAGTGCCCCAGTGATTTCAGTGTGAGCTCTTTGATCTCTCCAATTGGCTGCTTCAAGTAGCCAATCAGTAGCAAGGATCGTCAGACCACGAAGGAGGAGGGCAGCTGCAGAGCACATGTACTCAGAGTGAAGACTGGCAAATACAGGACAGTTGGCAGCTAAGAATTACCGACCTGGCAGTTGTCTTCTGTCATCGGTCAGCGCCAGGTATCTCCGTGCATGTGCAGTGTTTGGCACCGGCGTCGTGCCATCGGCATGATAACCATACCTGGGAACTTCCGGCCTCCGGCTACCCGGAGCCTTTCCTTGCGGGACGCGGCCAGAACGGCTGACGTTGGTGGGCAGTCCTGCTGACGGCAGCGGGAAACACCCCCATTTAATGGAAGAATGGGCGGGGAGCGGGGCGTGTCAAGATCCCGCTACCCAGAGGATTCAGGTCTTGACCCGGAGAACCCGAGGAGCGGCGCTCACCCCGGCAATCTCTGGGTCAAACCCGGAGACTTCCCAGGTATGATGAGAACCTCTGGTGCTTACATCATAAAAGTAGACACGGATACATGACTAGTCCTTTAAAAGTAGAGAAATGTTCAATGTTCTAAAATTCACTGAAATCACCTCTCTCGTCTGTCAGAGCAATACCTATAATAAATAGCCTTCATCTCTTCCTACAGCATCTTCCAAATAATAATAAGTTGTATGTTAAGCAAATCGCATATAAAAAAACCCCCCCCAAAACTTATCATCTCATCCTGGAGAAGAACAAGGAATTGTATTTCATGCCCATCGAAAATGACTTCCGATCCATCTTCGAGATGTAAAAACTATAATGATGTAGCAGCAAGACACGGTTTGCAAACGGTGGGCCATGAAATTTAAACCTTTTTGATTATAACCTTTAGAGTAGTAAATTGGAAGTTTTATGGAAATCATATTTCTCGCTAAGCGTTCGAGATTACAGAGCGCCTTCCGAAAAGAAATCCTGACGTTTTAATGGCGGAATTTTTATTATTTGCTTTATTGCGTCCCGTACACAGCTTGTATTTTTTAATTTTTCTGCCCGTTAAAGAAGTTAAATTTTCATTAGAAATAGTCTTTCTTTTGTGACTTATTGATGCTCTAGTTAGAAGGTCGCTTTGTCATTGTTTAGACATTCTTATGTTGCCATAGTACAAACACATGATGACTTGTCCCAAAGATAGGATAGTTGACTTAAAGTGCATCTGTCACGCAGACGGGGCTTAGATAACGTTTTTCCATCTAAGCTTATATATAGTGTTCAATTTTTTTTCTGATTGTTTGGGATCCTTATATGAGAATTTGCGACCCGTGATGTTTTTTAAGGGTCAGTATAAGGTCCCAGACAGCCTCACCAATAGGGGAAGCTGCAGCTCCTCTCCTCCTCCTCCATGGCCCACCACCGATTCTCTTCTTGAAGCAGCCAATCATTTACAGGAAAGCAGTCCTATTGTTGAGGACCGGTTTTCCGCTCATGTTGCCATCTACAACATGTTCTGGAACCTTCTAATGTTTAGTAATACCCAGACCTCTGGAGTAACATAGTTACTTTCTACTTCACATGTCAAGAAACTCAGAATTCCTCATAATCTTGTACCTGGGAACCATATCTTAGAATTTTCTGGCTCCGGCTTCCTGGGGCCCCACTAGCAGAATGTGGGTAGGAGGCCCAACTGACGTTCCTGGGTGGTCCCCCTGAGGCACGCCATTTTGTAATGAGGATGTAGGCGGGGAGTAGAGCGATCTGGAGTTTCCCCTTAGTGACCCAGAGACCTGGAGAAACAGTGGTCCGGGACAAACCCAGAGAGTTCCCGGGTATGCTGGGTAACTCGCAGGGTAGGCTACCCGGAAGGCCATCTCTACCGGGGAGAGGCTTTATTGAATAGGATGGGACTAGCCCCAGAAGTGGGTTAGAAGTGGGTGAGGAGTAGACAGGAAGTGGATGGTGAGCGCATGCGTTCAAACATCGTTCCTAAGCCCAGAGAAAGAAGAAACTGACCCAGACACCCCCCGAAACCAGGGCTTCACTTTGAGACTTTGGTTGGGCCCTGGATAGCACCCCAGTGGTACCAAACCATTGCTTCCATGACCGCCATCCTCTTCTGAATGCCAGGGTATGATGTCATAAGCTTATGTGGAAGTTCCAGACCTCCTTAGTGTAGCGGGGCTGCTTACAAGCGAGATCTTTGACCGCACAGACAGACTAGACGCGGAATGGCTCTTATCTGCACTCGGTTTTTGTGTTTCTATGTTATCTCCCCAACTGGCCTGTTGAGCGAATGTGCACCGGAGAGCCTGACCGCAACAAATCGATGTTAAGGAAAACAGCAGACTTTTGTAAATAGATCGTTTTATTCATGGGGTGTCCGTTATTTCGAAGACGCCAAAACAATAGAGCATGACAGCACGGACGGTGAAGATAACTCAGAGATGCAGCGATATCTTCTGGTTCTTGTGCAGAAGGGGTTAACCCCATTACCTACACTACGAATAAAACCGATTAACTACAACAGTAATGATAAATACAGCCGCCCCGGGTAAAAATGACCCCGGGCTCCAAGCATACTATCCCATTGTAACTCTAGCAAGGGACAAGAAACAAGCGCTGTGGCTTTAAGCGGCTTCTTATTTCCAAAGTCATTGCTTCCCGCGGAGTTTCGATAAGTCCGGGGCGCCTGAAATCTGTAAATGTCGGATTTTTGGTTCGGCCGCATCAATATACAGTAATATCTAAAAAGAACATGATTTGCTTTCGCGCTCGGCATGCGGGATTAACTCTAATGGATCGCGCATCCTCCTGGGATCGACCCGGTATGAACCAAACCGGAGTGAGTCAGACTGGCTTGGCTCGCAGCCCAAGCTAAAAACATTAACTCTTAGTGTGCCAGGGCTTAACATAATACTTAACATAAACGCACAGCATTTATACGGCAGATAAAAATCATTTGGTTCGTCTAATCTGCCCGTTTTCTGCTTTAAATTCTTACTCTTGACTTAGATTCCCATGCATGCTTACATTCCCTTACAGTGTTAACCTCTTCCACCTATGTTGGGAGGCTGTTCCACTCATCTACCACCCTCTCAGTAACATAAACACTGAGGATGATAAATACGAAGCCCCCTAATGAAATCCTTAATAAGTAATTTTACAAAGCCTAGTAATATTTGGAAGGTTAATCTAAGAGACCTATGCACCATACAGTGACACAAACTAAAAATGCCAATAGATGGAGCACATAAAGGATCCAGACACCATTAGAATATCACTATAAAGGCATTGTAGCGTTTCTTTGCAATAGCTGTGGAGATATCTGGATCTACATATTTAATAATATCTTCAGTAATGGGGCTTGGATGCCAACACTTTTTTGGGGAGACTTCAGACAAACCCATCAAATTCTCAGATTTGGTAATATAGTATGGCATTTCTTGCATATGAATAAACTGGGTGATTTCATGTTATATTATTATTATTATTATTATTATACATTACGTCTTTTTATATTCTGATTATAATAATAAACAAGAAAACAAGAAAAAAAACATAATTTAAGATATATAGGTAAAAAATGATAAATACTGAAAAATGGCTAGTCTTACCTCTTAAATTATTCAGTTATTTGAAGGATTTCATTAGATTCAGGTATCTCAAATTGTACGAAGAGTAAATTAAATTCTAAGGGTTGTGCTCTCGACACACGTATAATTAGGACAGATGTAGTGCTGAAATCTCTTGACCTGACCTCAGATAATTTGAACTAGAATACCTTTCGGTGCTGAGCCTACAGAAAAAAGGCGAAATTTGCACAAAAAGAATAAAATCACTTTATAAAAAAATATCTTATATTTCATAAATGCCCAAAGTCTCGCATGATATATTTGTCTGAATAATCAATGCAATGTTTTAGTTATATTATATTAATATATATTTGTTGTCGAAGGAAGAACATAACAACCAGGGGTAGGAAGCCAGTCAATTCAAAACAAAGGTTCTGGGCTTTAAAGAGGAACTTTCAAATCTGAAGGCCACATACTGTGTTAATTTTCTTATTCTAACTTTTGTTTAATTTTCGTTTTTTACGTTATTTAGATTTACAATGTTTAACACTCAGCAAAATAATTCCCAGGGCAATTTCCACACCAAAGGAAAAGAAAAGAAAGGAATCTAAGAGTCCCTCAGTTGAAGACCATATCTAGGGACTTCCTAGGGTTGGCTTGATCGTAGTGCCCGCTCTCCAGATGTGGTTCTGGATAAGGGGTGGGGCAAGATCAAGTTAGATATTAATGAGATGCGAAGTGGGAGGAGAGTAGGCAGGAGTTAGCAGAACATTGGCAGGGAGGGCTCTCCAGGATAGGCCAGGGAAGTAGCTCTTCGCCCGGAGACTCCAGGTGGAACCCAGGAACTTCCCAGGTAAGGTGAAGACCGAATACGTCTTTCAGCCCAAGTAGGAAGGTGTTACTTCCTCAACTCATCTGCGTTTACTCCTTCCACTTTCATAAGAGAAAAGTTCTTGGTGACGATCAATGCGAACTCACTTTGCATGGGTCATCAGACAAGGTTTTTGTGTCAAGATTTGAGCCTTAAATCCTATTTTTTTCTCTTGTAACATGGGTTGTTTTATTAAAAAAAGCCAAAAAAAAATAACTTTTCAAAGACAGAATGCGCAAACCACCTCTGCCAATTGTAGTGTCATAAATCATAGTTGTATCACATCTGCTTACATATACAGTTTTGTACATAATGAAGGAATGTACTGTATAACCGGGCATAGACTCTGCCGTTCACCTGAGCCATAGAAACCTAAAACGGGAATTCATAGAATATTTGGAAATTTCTTCCGGAACGCAACTGTATGTCATGCGCGGAAAGTCTGGATGTGGAATCATACTTTAATTGTATGCAAACTATTCTTCTACATCTTACTATACAGATGCTCTTCTGCTGTGCGTCCCTGAGAACTTCTGGGCTTCAGCTCCCCAGAGCCTACCCTTGTGGGACGCGGCCAGGACTGCCCAATGTCGTCAGCTGACATTGCGGGAAACACCCCTATTTAAAGGGGAAATGGGTGGGGATTGGGGCCTATGCATGAAGCAGGACATCCCGTGCAAGTCAAGTAGCTGGGGAGCGTGAAAGAGACAGGTCCATAGGGGGCCTTATTTGGAGAATTTGTCAATGCATTTGGAAGGGGCACCACACAAAAATGTAGAGACCCCTGGACTATCACATGAACTAAAGTGTATATGATGAATGTATTGTCCCTTGAATGCTTTCTTAGTCCATGGGCCACCATGTCTTCACAGAACCAAAAGCTCTCCTTGAATATGTTCTAGCCAGTTAGGCTTTCTTTGTGGCCTGATTGAGGTAATAGGCTTTGGCATTAGT
>VKOC01004959.1:0-10218 GCA_009364415.1 Spea multiplicata
ATATATTTTAGGGCTGCAACTAACGATTATTTTCATAATCAGTTGACGATTTTCATTATCTATTATTATTGATTTTATTGATTAGTTGTTGCAGCCCTATTTTAAACAAAGTAATATGTCTTTTATTAAAGAGTTTAATATCCTACCTTACCAAGGAATGCATAAACTTTAACAGTTTTAAAAAAATTAGTGGTAATAAAAGCCCTTAACTGCAGAAGCTGCAGCGCCCCACCGTACTCTGTCATCCAACGATTCTTGGAGCCGTCAATCAGTGGCAGGAAAGTGCTCAACATTTGGAGTGCTGACTGGCAGTAAGTAAATCCTGTGGGTTGAAGACATCTCCTCCGCAGAAAGTAGTTGTGGGAAGCAAATGGATATGGATGCATTCTGCAGACCCCCCCATACATATTTATCCGTGACGCCACATAACTTTAAAGAGACTTCTCAGCTATCATATGCATTAAAGTGCATATGGCGGGTATGTACATGCTCCACACACCAGTAAGAAGCCATGGAAATTGATAACTATCCCAAATGAATTGCCTTAAATCACTGACCTTTACTGGGAGGCTGCCCCATGAACACACTACTTCTGCGACATAACTTACACTAAGCCTTACATCCTCCAATATAAGGAGGCGAAAATAATTAACCAGAAAAGCACACAAGGAGCAGGCAATACACGTGCCAGGACTCTTATCACACCTGACATTGAAAACTATTTCCAGATTCAACAACTCAAAACGCGACACCAAAGTCAGTAAAACGGCAGCTCAATAATCGTTAAACACTTAAGGCTTCTCAGAGCGCGGCTCTCAGACTGCGTGCTATCCATTAAACTTCATAATAAGGGAGAGAAATGGGGCTCTGCGATGCCATCTCCGAACAGAAATCATTCCGCAAATCAAATTTGCTGCAGAGATAAAGTGCAGATTTATCATTCCTACGGCCACTTTGGATAAAGCCCTGTCAGGGGAGTACATCGCGGAAGTTAAGCGTGATTGTAGGTCCCTGGCTGTACACGGGCTGATTCCGAAACGCGTGCGACTTCCACTAGACTTCCACTAGAGGAAGGGTGAAAGAGGCATTTAAAAGACTGCATTAAATGGATGAACAGGACATGGAAGCAGTCACATTATATGACAAAGTACCGAGACCCAAGGGACCCAGGAAAACCCGACAAATAAGCGGAGACAGCCGTAGACGGATGGTACATTAAATGTGCCAAGGGCTGCTGTTATAATCCACGGAGTAACGTTAGATCAGAGTGGTCCGTTACAGTTTAATATATAGCATCTATTTGAGTATCGACTTATCGCACTCTAAATGAATGGAAGGAGCAATCCGTATGGTAACTATATGGTCCAGGATGAAGGTAACCAAAAAGCGATTAGAACTAAATTCCTGGCTCACCACAAAGCACAAAGTACCATAAGGTGCACAACTCAGCCCTTGTGAAACAGAAGATTACATATTGCTTCTGAAAACCTAAAACACCCTAACTTTTAAACTATATAGCTCATAAACTATTGGAAAACAAATAAACATGCTACAGGCATTTAATTAATGAACTTAATGATGTTAAAAGCTGAAGAGTCAGCATACTTTAAGGCTCCATACATAACCTGGTACAGTACAGAGCCCGACACTCTACCGATTCCCTTTTGGACCACGTAATGCTTTGCGGTAACGCTTTGTTCTCTGTGGACGACCTGAAACACTACCTGCGTCCTCGCTGAAACTGCACAGACTGGCACGCCGTTTGCAGAAAGATGATGCCTCTCACTTCTGGAAACTCAAGAACCTCTTGATAGTCCTGCAGGATCTGGCAGTCTGGAACCAGATAGTGCGTCAGCTCCTCAGACAACAGCTTCCCATCTACAACAGAAAAGCACACGGCATGAAGTGCTGAAAAGTAAAGCCCTGGATTTCTCAGCATCTTCAAGGGGTTTTATCAGCAATCAGCAGAGGTATAGCAGAAGGTCATTTAAATACACAAATAATATAAAGTTATAGCTTCTTAAATATTTATAACTCCGAGTCCAGAGGGGGTGGCCCAATTTTCAGAGTTTTGCTGTAGTTACACTAAAAGGTAGCGAAAGTGCTATAGTTAAGATATTCGGGAAACCATACAACCTATGACAATTAGAAAAAAAAACGGAAAAAAAAACCTGTGCAAATGTAAGCGGGGGGGCATAGAATGAGAGACCACACATTATTTTATAGGAATGCAACAGTCACATTAAAAGTATATCTGTGAACAAAAGCCCCCCCCCACACAAAGTGGTGCATGATATATACATTATATACACGTACATACACACACCTGCTTCTGGCCTACTTTGCGGAGATGCCAACAACTAAAGAGCATTCGGCCCATGCTTCTGCTAACATTAAAAACAGGGTTCGTCTTAAAATATTACTGAAAAAAACAAGAAGACGGGCAGCTTTAGGCAAATCCTTTGACACATGCTTTTTTTATTTATTTTAAATCCTTTTCAGCACTTTCCAAACAGCAGCAGCTCCTTGTGTTGCAGCCCAAGACTCCGCAGGGAAAGCCCATCCTGAACGGCAAAGACTGGGTACTGAAGTTACTATAAACCGAACTCCAAACCTACTGCGCCCTTCCATAAACCAAGAACAAGAACTACGCGTCGCTGCTGCTCTGATTTTGGATTTCATATGGATTCACAGGCACACTAAATCACAGCATTCCTTTACTGAAGAAGAAAAGCATAGCTGATCTATTCCTTATTTAATTGACAGGCAATCTGGGATTAGATATATAATCAGAATTATGCATCGTTAAAATACACAAAGGTGTGTGTCTGTGTGTCTCTGCCTGCCTGCGCGTCTCTCTCTCTGTGTCCGCCTGTCTCTCTCTCTGTCCGTGGACAGCATATGGAAGCGATTATTTCTCATACAAGCTTCCTCCATGCTAGCCAATGTGACTTCCAGCTAACTCAAACTACGTTTGACGCTCCTTTATTTTAGTAAATTCTGCAGGCTTCAACAACATGATTTCTACCACAGATCCGTATTATCGTGATAAATAAATACTTATACACAAAAATAACCCATATGAAAATATATGCAGACTGGCAATTCTCAGGGGCTCACAAAAAGTTTGTGTGGTTTGTTACATACTAGAAAAGTCTTGATTGCATTATTGTTTTATTGCTCCATTTATTTGGAAGTCAGTATTGTTGAGACACATGACAACCGGGCAGCAATAATATACCGTATATAATACACACACACACTACCATTCAAAAGGTTGGGGGTCACTTAGAAATTTCCATTTTTTTCGGCAAAGCAAAATTTGTCCAGTAAAATCCATGAAATGGATCAGAAACCCAGCGCAGACGTGCTATTGTTTCTGATTTTTAAGGGAATATCTTCATAGGCGTACAGGGGACCTTTACCACTCCTGTGTTCCAATGGCACGTTGTATTCCCTAATCCGAGTTTAATGCTAATTGATCGTTAGAAAGACTTTGGAATTATGTTACAGCTAGAAATGGCCTTGTTTTTCATGAAAACAGCAAAGCGACCCCAAACGTTTTAAAGATAGTGTATATATATATATATATATATACACACACATATATATACATACATACACACACACCACTCTGTAGGACACAGCTATACACTGCGCTTGTCACTCTTAGCATAAATGAAGAGATACATTGTGTAGACCTCCGGCATCACCGTGGAAACCACAGGTAAGGATATGGGGGGGGCTACACCGAGCTCACAATCATCCCTTAACGTTACAGAATGCTATGAATAAACTATACAGATTTGCCAACAGTCACGATTTGTTCCGGTCAGTCCTGAAAAGCTGGACCAACTCACAATTTCCCATAATGAAAGCTTCCACATCATATCATTATTTTGTAGGCTGCAAGTGGGACCACATTAGTCAGGACAGTCCTGACATCTGAGGCTAATCACAACACCTATATGGCAGGAGCAGACAGAAGTCATGTGACCCCGATCTGGGTGCCAGGTTGTGAGCCATTAATATTCGAAATGTGACAGATGCAGAAGGAATTTTGTCAGGAAAAGTACATATCACGATTTTCCAATAATTTATTAATCCGGTACAGGGGGTAATAAATGAATTCCCACATAACGGTCACCCACGGCACGGCACTGTATATGTGTAAACAAGCGGCAGTCCGAGCATTAGCTAAACCCAGTGTACAGCCCAGGCACACTTGTGTGGCTGATCACACCGTTGGCACGGATACAGTAGGTATAATATAATAATATGGCGCGGCACGGGATACGCCGCACGGTAAAGCACTCCCACAGCCTGTGTGTTCAGCCTGGCACCTCCCTGCGTACTGACCCCTGACACAAGTCGTACAGAGCGGGCTCCCGCAGCTCACGTCTTCCCGTAGGTAATGCTCCCGCACCGCTCGCACAGTCCGGCACCGCTGGACCTTCAGGTGCAGGATTCTCTCGGTTTTCAACATGGCTGCGGCCTACACCAGGCCTGAACCACGGTATCTCCCGTATCAGCCTACGGGGCTAAGGAGTATCTCACAAAGCTGTAGAGAGAGAGAGCGGCAAAGAACGGAAGACACGCCCACTGATAATTCGGCACGCCCAATAACATGGTAGTGCCACGCCCAGCTACGGAGTACTGCGATACGCTCGCAAACAGTGGGACACGCCCACAACGTATCAATGTGGCTTTCTGTTCAAGCGCGCGCTCTGTTTATACTGAGCTAGGAAATAGGTGGTCACATGACCCAGAAAATGCTGTATAAGATGTTTTCTGCCATCATGCTTTTAGAATCTTCCATATAGGAAGTGACGTTGATTAGCTGTAACACGGAATTATTCATTCCTGATTTCAAAATAGTTGTTAACATTTTATATTGACTAAGTGCCCCATTTAAGCCCTGCCATCTATCACTACCTGTAAATAACATTTTATACTAAACAATGTATGGATGCCTATATCCCCCCAGGACAGTCTGTTGTGTTTTGTTGCTTGTTTTGAAGCGGATTCAGTGCTCGTGAGATGTGTTCCATGAGGCTCTACAGATCAAAAAGGGACTTTCCTGGTACATGGCCGCTCCATGATGTCACCTCCATGATGTCACTATGTGTTATGCAGAGCAATCCCAAGTTACCGGCCACTGCTGAGGTGAACTTGCATGATCAGTCGCACCTAGGAACTTCCCAGCATAGGGTACCTGGAGCTCACCCTCCTCTGGGGAGCGGCTTAGTGAGGGATGAGGCTAACCCCATGCTGCCTTTTAGTGGGAGAGCAGTGGGCACCTCTGAAGAGAAACGACCCAGAGAATTGGGAATGAAGGGCTTCACCCGGAGACATCCAGTCAAACCTGGAGGGTTCCTGGATACGAACATAATGCATAACTAAATCAGGGAGGTAACATTGAGTCTCCCATATTACCTATGCATTATACAGGGCCAGTTTAGGCCCTCTCGGATGAGAAGCTGTTTTGGATTTGGCATTGGGAAGTCTAGTGAAGACTCCACTTCCTTAACCATTATGACCAAGATGGGTTCCTGGCGAGTTTACTCTTGGGTCACCACATCAACCATTTTTTTCAGGAGACATCATTTTTCACACAGTGCCAATAAGTATAACGCGTTGTCCTGCAGTGTTTGAGTTGCATACCAGTAATTATCTTTTAGACATTCTCCATAGTGCAGGGTCCCGGAAAACAGTTGACGTGGTCACCATATTTCACACCCTTTATAGGTGGGTGACATTGCTATGTCCAGCTCTACTTAAAGGGACACTCTAATGTCCCATATATCCCCATCAAAGAAGAATGCATATTAACTCCTTAAACCTTTATGATGTTCCATGCCATCATGAAGACACACTAGAAAACCTACCATGATGGCATGGGACGCCATGATTAATTTCCCCTCGCATCACGGAAGTCACATGGTTGTGTGAAACTTTCTTTATGAATGGAAGCCTTGTGTGCGCCTGATCAGCAGCCCCAGGAAAAGAATTAAATATTATAAACATAATGTCATACCTTATCAACAGATTTGTGGATGGTAAATCGTCACATCAAAGCAACAAAAGAAGGAGCAGTAGCAAAAAGAAATAGAAGTAATCTGCCTGTGTGATTTATGGCTTAATACAGATAAGCATAATGCCAATCAAAAAATAGAATGGGCTTATGTAACTAAGCGGCGCGTGCATGGAATCGTCGGGTTCATCGTGCATCGCCCGTTATATCCTAAATATCCTCACTAGATGGCGTGAAAGTGTTATAAATTACATGCATCGGTTAGGCGCCTATAACGTAGAAACACGCCTGACTTTAGATCACCCTACGCATTATGTGCATACATTTTACGTTATATTTATAGAGCGCCAGCAGATTCCGTAGTGCAATGTGTTAATACTGATAATATGTAAGATTTCCGACGTAATGGTACAGTTTATAGTTTATTTTCGTATGAAGGTATTAAAAAATATAATTAAATAATATGTTTACAGATTGCCTTTGCTGTCCTTTCTCTTTAGTTATTTTATTGGAGTGTTTACAATGTAAAAGCTGTTTGAATGTATGGAATAGTGCTGTGGGATGATTCCAATACCTATAATATAGTGATTGTAGCTGTCACATGGGGACTATAATGTACGGGAGTTGTAATCTGTGATATGAGCTGCTTACAGCGGGGCTTCCCCATGCCCACTAAATAAAAGCCCTGCCCAAGGCACAAAGTAACATATGGACAGCGTATGGTGCCCACGGTGAAAGTTTGTGATGGTGATTTGCTGCATTCTGCCCACACATTAAATCTATACAGTAAAGTTGCCTGTCTAAATGAATAAGATAGAGATCATTGTTGATCGCAGGACCCTGAAAGACCTACTGCCCCAGACCTGGGAATCTTATAAATCAAAGGATTCTGGGACTCTTAAAATATTAACTTTTAATATTAGGATTCTGTTGCCGAATCTTGCTAGTGGTTGCAAAAAAAGTTATTTTAACAATAACCCTTATGTAAACCATTTCTTGTCAAGTAGTAAAAGTAGATCACCTGTATTCATGCAGGAATTATTGTGATTTACCCGTAACCTCTATGCTGAATGCTGAGATATCATTAAGTCAGAGTAGACAATGTAGGAGTCAGTTCCAGACTGTGTGACCCTGGGAATCTCTGGCCAGGTACGGCACTGCCGCCTCACACCGGTAATTAGGCCGTTTCATTTAGCGCTGTGGGTTCGTTTGTCCTCACCAAGCACCAATATAGCAGGAGCTGATTCTACACGTGCTTTCTGACTTAATAAAAGCTTGACCGCATTACACTTAATCCTGACTCAGTGGTAAGTGTGCCATGGTGTAAATGACTAAATATAATGACCTCTTCCATGTACCGATTCAAGAAAAAAAAATCACATAGTCCCCTGATTAACTGTAAAGACGAGAGAGTACAGGAAACAAAACCCTGAAATAAGTAGTGTCGTAAAAAAAATACTTTTCATTCATAAAGCTAAAAAAAAAAATACGTAATCCCCCTGATTACGTGAAATATATGAAAAGTTACAAAATAATGTGCATGTGGCTAAATGCACAGAGAATAAGTCAAGGATGAATTGACATTCATTGACATTTGAAACTCAAAGGATCAAAAAGCATAGGCCAAAGCCAAAAAGCATAGGCACCAGAAAGCAGCGCTAGAACTTCTATAGGGAAAGAGTAGAAGCTTACCCTGGCGCCACACGATGAGGGTTGCACTTGAGCCACCTGGCAGCAATGGCCCTGTGCACCCTCCTGCTCCCCTCTTTTTCCAGAAGCGCACGTGTGATGTCATCATGGGGCAGAACGCCTGACACTGCCCCAGGAACCTGGAGACCTAGTTATAGCTCTGCCTTGTGGTCTTATTAGAAATGCACAACGCTCTTGAGTATTTTAGCACTTAAGAAACAAGACACATTATCTTGTATACAAAGAAAATGAATGTATCCACCACGCATCCTCCAATAATGCAAAATATGTTTTGCTATTTTTTATTTGTTATTTTTTCATATAATTTTATCAGAAATGTATTATCTCTAGACTGGAAGGTAATAAATTGCAATGTGAGAATGCTCATAGTTTAAAAAATTTCTAGCACCCTCTACGACCCCTTTAAAAATTTCCCATGCCAAAAATGGTTCTTTCGTATGTGGGAAACTTGCACTTTCCTGGAAGCAAAATCATTTTTTTTGTGGAAATAAGCTGGATCTGTAAACTCACACATTATCAAATAATGCTGGCATTTATTCCAATACAGTTAATGAGAAGCTGAAAATCACCAGATCAGATTTACTAATCACCAATATTCCAGTGCAGCATTTTCTTAGTTATGCACAAATAAGGATCTTTTGATGGATATTTTCATATGAAAATATTTGTTGAAAAATTCAGATGGCACCTTTAAGTTCCATTGTATCTTACAGAAATTCAGAGGACAGTTTATAATGTTTTAGAATATTTTCTAAATGCTAAATATCTATTTATAAATCTTTACAATAGTTTGGAAAGTGGTTTTGAAATAATACATACTTAAAATGAGTATAATGTTTTGTTTTAAACACAAATACAAAGAATTATTGTAATTTGATTTTTGATTGGGGAGAATTAGTGAAACCGCTTTGACACCAAGGCCAGTGTCCTGCCTTGACCTAAATCTTGCCTTTTTTAATGTTCCACTACAAACTAAGCTCAGCTTGGTTAGACCAGTTGTGAACAGGCCTGGACTGGCCATCTGACACAAAGGGCAAATGCCACTCCAGCAGCAGACTGGGCGATGTGGTGTACTGCCACCAGCTGGATATGCCCAACCGCACACTATGAGATCATAAAAACAGAATGTGCAGCCTGTCATATCCAGCCATCTGCCGCGTTTACATCATTAGGTAGCCACTGGCCTTAAAGTGCCAGGACTGCCTTTTTATCCACAGTCCAGCCCTGGTTGTGAACAAGGTGCACAACTCTTGCACACACACAGACACACACATTGTATTCGCCAAGGCACATGTCCATTCAAATTAAATTTGTGGGAAAACACCTTAAAATTCATGAAACAAAAATTAAAAAGGGTTAAATTAATATCACCATCACACACTAAATAAAGATGAGGAGAATGGCGACACAATGAAAATCTCTTTCTTGCCGGAAGAACTGTACATGATGGTAACAACCTTCAATCCTTTCTCAAAAATGTCAAGTTATCCCAAAAAAGTTGACCCCCGTTTGATGCTGCAGCAGTAATACCTGAAATCAGAAGCATAGGCAGGCAGATCCGATCATCTGATGGAATTCTAATGTTTACTCTGTACAGCCCTGCGGAGTGTTCTTTACTGGTGGCACTCAGCCATGTGACGCTCTTCCTGCTCAGTTAGAAGGAGCTCTGCAGGGCTTCAGGCAGCACAGAGCTCCTCCATACAGATATAGTGCATCTTTTGTTCCCAGTGTACAAAGGGGAATACGATGGAATAAGATGGAAGGGATCAATTCTGCATTTATGGTGCTCGGTGGGAGCAGCTGCCACAAAGGACCCAAATGTCACCATCCTGGGAGGAGGGGGTTACTGTGCCATGGCTGCCGCTACTGATGTAAAATGCACAGCAGAAAGCAAAGCTGAGATTGTTCTTAGCTACAAATGAAAGAGTAAAAACCATATATGCAGACTTCAGATAATTCTGAATTTAATGATCCGGCTTATTAAAAGGCGTAATTCCCACTGAGAGATTGGCAACCTCTGACACTCCGGTTAATGCACCTGGAAGCCTACTAAGCATGTTGGGAGTTGTCTTCCGCAGCCACTGTGGTAGACAGTGGCGACTCTAGAAACAATATATAGGGGGGCACACAAGATACCACAGTCAAACTGGGGGGGCATTCATAATTTCCAAAAGTAATGTGCTATGGAATTATACTTTTGTTATTGGGCTAAAATAATACTTGGTCATTCTACACGGGAAGCCTGAAGCCACAACTGAGTGCGACTAATCCTTGAAATAAATATTATAACAATAAATAACTTTTCTACTAAATGATTTCAGGGCCTTGAACGTTTTGTCGTTTTGAACGTTTTGTCCCCTGAAGTCACTACAACTTCAGGAGGGCATACATTCCAACACAGGCTCTGTCACACCGACACCCCGACACACACACATCAGGACAGGCTCTGCCACACCGACAACCAAACACACACA
>VKOC01004960.1:0-34067 GCA_009364415.1 Spea multiplicata
ATTTTAAACTTCGCCCCAGGCGGCGTTACGTCTTCGGCCGGCCCTGACTGAGGTATATAATGCACTGGATTTTAGGTATTGTTGGTTCTTACGTTGAAAACATAAATGTAGAAAACTGGCCGCAGTTTTGCAATGCCACCATGCCCAGGCAGCCACGTGTTAGAGACACCCCCAGCCTTCATATACACTTTAATGTGTTATCCGTGTAATTCTCCTCTGTGCCAGGATTATGATGATGAGGAGGGTGATGGAAGTTGTAAACTTCAAAAACCGGTGTAAATATTTATATTTTCTGCCCATAATTTTTTATTTTATACCTCATCTACCCCAAGCTCTTTGGCTTGCAGGAAATGTGCCATTGTGGATTCGCTATACTCACTGCCAGCTAGTTTCCAGTACTAGATTGAGCAAGAGTTCCACGCTGTTTTGTAATAGTAATGTTGTTTACTATATTTTTGTTCCAAAGTAAAGACAGTACATGTCAATAAAATATTACTTTTATTAAAAAAATAGGCCGATGTAGATCTCCCTTAATTAAATGGATTCATGTCATGCGACCAAAATCACTGGGTAGCTACAGAACTATACTATAAACCCAATGTAATTATATAGAAAAAGCAATTCAGATGCAAAGCGGTTAAAGTGGTGAGGTCACCATAGCAAGCAATTGAATGTTGGTGCCAATTTCTCAAATTTTGTTGGAATCTAACTAGTCATCTTGTAGTGGAACCTGTATAAAAACTATGCTAATGGTTGAGCAAAACATTCGTAAATGAATGCATGAGTAAACTCTTATTTTATCCACATTGAATACAGATTTAAAATGCTTATTTAGTGTGTACGAGTCTCCATTTCCATATTTCCAACAAAGCTCTTAAATCCATGTAACTACTTTACCGTTATTTACCGTTATTGAAAGATAAATGTATGCAAAATATCAGATTCGCCATATGCTGTTAGAAGACAGCTGAAAGCTATTATTTTATTTTCCTTGATGTCCCAATGTACTGTAAGCTATTCCTTCTCTGACACACACAGTGGAAAAACTGTGGCTCCTAAAGGTCACACCAACGTTACTAACAGTTGTATTCCCAAATAGTACGGTATATATTTTGATTGCACGTAATTACTGCTGATGTGTGATGTCCTTGAATTGAATGTCACGTGTTAACACCTGGCAGGACTCTCAAGACACATTCCTAAAAGGTGAAATTTAGCAGAGTTATTATCAAAACCATTTTAGAATGTGATTACAGAACAATGATATAAGATATGACTATACATGTGTACTAAAAATTATATATCTAGATAGATAGATAGATAGATAGATAGATAGATAGACCATCACCCAAAAACCCATAAAGCACATATACTGGTATTTTATCTCCTTCTGCTTTCAGCAGGGTACATACAAGGTCATAACAATGGCATTTTATACATTAAATATCAAATATATATGCCATTTCACGTATCACAATTTATGAACTGTAGAAGAGTAGAGAGCGGTGCCCAAAGAAGTCTTTCTCTGTAATCCTGTTCAGTATAATAAAGTTATCACCTTGACTCGTTGCCTGGGTTTACAATTTAGTAGCTTACACTTCACACTTATACAATGTGCTAATGGCAGTAAACAGATGTCCAAGGAAGCTACTACCTACTGCATTACCGGTGTAAACACAGATGGGTCTAGCACCCATTGGGTCTAGCCAATGGTGTCGTACTTGCAGATATTCATCATTATGATGATTTCTTCATGTTATTCTAGGACACAAATATTCTAAAATAAATGATTCTATGCCTCACGCTTGGCGGAAGTGTTGCTTTGCTGAAAGACAAACAAAGCCATTGAATGGGATTCTAATGTGATTTATATTTCAGTGGCTTCAGTTTACTTCCATGATTGGCAAAGCAAACTATTTAATCTATTGGACCACATAAAGCTGGGCAAATAAATTGCAGATCACTAAATTAATCATATGCATTTTAAGCTTGGTTAAAATATTCCCTAAACATGTAACACTTCACAGTTACAATTAGGGTGACAAAACATGAATATTATATAGTACTGCGACATTACACAGGAAAATACTATACTGACTAAAGGATGACCCTATTGGGGGAAAAACATTAAGCCGCTGTTTTTGGTTTTGTTGCTCTCACACTCATTGTCAAAGTGCTAGTGAGCATGTGGCATGTGAAGTTTGTCGCACTTACTGTCCCAGACAACATGAGTGTGAAGTTATGCCTGGAGCCATTCTTTATAGCTGTTAGCACACTGTGCCTTGAACCTCTACACCTGTCTGTAACCAAAATGTCTTTCCTTAATGGCAATGGGGCATATTTTAAGGACCACACATATGCATGCTTTTACCTCTTCGAAAGAGATTAAAAAGACTACCCATGTCTTCAGTCGTTTATGTAGTAAAAAGAAGGATTTTATTGAAATCATTAAATGTTATGCCCATCAACTAGCAGTATAAATAATTTGAAACCGTTTGAAGACATTATTCTAGATATTCTAGATATTAGCTTTGGTTAACTGATGCCACTTATAGCACTGATTACAAAGTATCCTCAAGATACTATGACTATACACAGACATACCAAATCAACTGTGTTAAGTTGCATTTTTAGGTGCATTGAAGAATACTCTGTTAGATGTTTGTTGATTCTTATCTGTTATTCTAACCTGTGACTCTTGTTTGTGGAAATAACAAATGAACTTTGAAACACTGTATTTAATCGCCATGACCTGCTTTGTTTTCTGCACGTCCTTTCGTAATATTAGAATATTTAAAGGATCAATGTTTTCCTTGCACACTCACTTTAGTAACTCGTGCCCACCACAAATATTAATAAACTGATAACCTGTCACTTGTTTGCTTGTGTTTAAAAATAGTACTGGGGTTGGTAGATTAAAATGGGGTCATTACACTGCTTGATTGAGGAGCACAATGACATTTTATGAACAGGGTTTGTCAGTTCTGCCACCGAATGTGATTATTATTTCCCTGGAATATAATCTTAGAGGATAGCAAGGTTTTTTAATTAGTTATTGATTGAACTTATTTCCTCCATTTCCATTTATTTAATTAAAAAGGCACAGAATAATGATCACATAATGCCAAGAGGACCTGGTTCCTTCTGTTACTCTTGACTCTGTATCTTGTGTGGTTACCCCTTTGTTTTAGTTTTCTGTATGCTGCCTAACGTCAAAAAACTATAAATTGTTGAAACATATAAAGGCATAGAATCATGTAGTAGTTAAAAAAGACAATGCACTAGACTTAACCAGTGAAACATGCAATCCCATTGGCCAAAATGAGTCATGGGATGTCACCGAGAGATACTCGTTCTTAGTCACTCTGATGTCACTATATGTGATGTGGCAGAAACTTCTTCTTGAAAATTAAATGTTAAAAAATGAGTAGGTCAGAGAAAGTTTAAAATAATGCTGGACCCACCTGACCTTATCAGAGAAAAAACTGTATATATCGCTCCTGTGTGTGTGTGTGTGAAACTTTAAAATGAAATGCCCTGTAAGACAGGTTAAACAAACCACACACCTTTCTTTTTGACTCCACAGGGAGCGCTGACCTGCAACACTAAGTCAAAAACAAACAAAGGTAAGGTGGTTGACGTACAATCAGGTGATTTGTAACCGAAAGCTTTTTGTGTTTGTCAGATTATACAGTAAAATACAAAATGTAAAATACAAAATGTATAATACCCAAAGGGAAGTGTATTTCAGAAAATATGGTACTGATTTACAGAAAAGCTTGAAGAAATATTGAGCTACCCTCTAACAACGGTGGTAGAGGCTATGAGTATATCATATACCAGACGGAAGCCTAGGGTCATTTATACCTGGGTGGAAGAATTGTTGTTGTGCCTTAGGTGGGTTTGGCTATATTAATAATATTCATAATTCTGAAAACAGTTCGTCGGTGTCATTTTTGTCCCAAGACAGCTTGCCTGTGACATCTTTGCTCACCACAAGCAGAGCTGCGGAAGAGGAGACAGGAACACGTAAGCGGTTGGTGGAAAAAGTAGGGAGACTCAGCTTGCACAGACTTCACCCCTTATTCAGCTAATATTCCAATATTTTCAGGCAGCTGCGTTATATTTGTTCTAGCTTTGTTAATGCATTGCATTTATTTATATAGCACCAGGTGATCCAGTAGTGCTGTTACAGTAGGGGACAATGCCAATATGTAACAAACTCGTACAGAAAAACAAGAGGGCCTTGCTCTTTACAATCTATCAAGCCAGCCTGTGATACAAACACTCTTGACTTCTCATCATACTGCCTGTGGTAACCATTAGAATAGCTCAGTCTTAAATCGACCCAGGCAGATACTTTGACCAATGAAAGCCTATGGAAGAATGGCCTTCATTAACAATCAGCTGAATGAGCAGGGAAAGCCCCCCAAAAATAAAACAACTGACAACAATGGCAGCCTCATGATGTGCAGATAAGGAAAGATTATTGGAACAATGCAAGAAGAAGCCAGGTTTTTTTCCAACGATCCTGGTGGAATACTCTATAGACTCTGCATGCATAAAGCGCCGGTCACAGAAATTAACTTGTAACCTCAAATGTACCAGAGGTTATTGCTATTTTTACATTTCTCCTTTTTACATGTCCTCTGTTGGTGAACTTGTTTGTAAACACTATACAGTCATTTTGTACTCTTGATAGATATGATTTAATTATATGCCGCTTTCATTAGTCAATGGAGTCTTATGAAATCTTGCCCTTAGTAACCATAATAAAGTGGAGATTTCCACCTTATTATTGTCATTCGACAAAGAGCAGGATGTCAATGCTTACTTACCGTAGATATGCAGGCCTACAGTTACCTTTACACACGTAATATTGTGTCTGCACAAATCCGCCAATACTAGAAATGTTATTAAACGCATGCTAGTAGCCAGACATTGAAGGAGCTACTATATTTAATACAACAAGCTTCAGTAATATAAACCCAAAATGCTCTTTCTCAACAGGTTATTGAGTGGGTAGACCGGGCACCCTATGTGCTGACATAGCTAGCACTGCCTTGATAGTCTTGCAAGGTAGGGTTTAGCCCAGAATACACTTCTATTCTAATAAAACCCTTATATATATATATATATATATATATATACACCAGACATGCCAGAACGGAACAATGAACAAAGCGTGAAGCGTGCGATGCAGAACAGCTGCATGATAATGAGAACAATAAGAGAAACCCGCACTTCCAAGCTGGTTTGGCCTTTATTATTTGTCTGGGGTAAATCGCTAGGTGTATTACAGTTGGTTAGGTTTAAACCATTAAATAGCTACTTGGCGGTTGGAGAAAGGGTTCAATGTATTTGAACAATAGGCTAGATCCTGCATTAAGATGACTCTGGCTTGAAGCCAAACTATATTGATTGGGATACATTTAAAGGTCTATTGTGTACTGCCGCTGTCACGTTTTTTAAACAAAGACATGTTGCAGACTATTCAAAGTTGGTAGTTCCCATTCACATTCTCTCTTTTGCGGATCTTTCCAACATAATTCAAGGCTACTCGGCTTCTAGTCACAATACACAATTTGTCACCCAACCCCCTCCCCCGAAAAGTCTAAAGAGCAGCTGAGTGTACCAGCCTCAGGGAAGGTGTCAGGTAACTTTATTTCAGACGACTTTCTGATGAATCAATAAAAAATCATATACAACTGAAAAGTACCGGATCCACCCCATCCAGCTAGGTGTGATTTTGGATTTGGTATTTTAAATTATCCATAGTATTAATTGCTATTTTAGAACAGTGGATTGGTGGAAATGATCAGCTCTGTTTTTCACAGACTGGTAATGCTTGGTACTGGTAATAGTTTCAGCTAATATATATATAATATATATAAAATAAGGACATTTCTAATTGACCCCAAACTTTTGAAGCCATTTACAAAGTACCACACCCGCTATTTAATACAGTCAAATCTCTCCCACACAAAACATCTATCAAACACAGCAGGAGGGGGGCAGTAAATTACCCCCCCCCCAGTAATCAGTATTAAGCCCAACACCCTCCCTGTTCAAAACAAAGAACGGGCTCAGACATACCGAAAACAAACATTTCTGATACCAGGAGGCACCCAGCTGTGTGTGACTAAAAACCCGGCCAGCAACCACAATTCTAATGGAACGGATTTCATTTTAAAAGATTTGATTACATCACATTTTTTTTTTTAAGATTAGTCTCACAAATGGGGGCCTTTGTTTTTTTATATTGCTCTATCTACTTGGAAACGTTTTTTTGTAACGAATCTGTTTGTGAGCAGGGCCCTCAATACCTAATGTATCGGTTCATCTCGGTAAATTGAAAACTAGTTCTGCCATACCCTTTGAATGTTTTTTAAGAAGCGCTGCTTAAATTGTATATGTGTGTGTGTGTGTATATATATATATATATATATATATAAAATAAGATATTGTTCTTTCAATAGTAAGGGAGATAAACAGGTAAAGGGACGCTAAATTATATTTATTATCTCTTATTTACTATCAGAGCCTGTTTACAGTTGTGGCAATAGTTCTTTGTGATAATACCTCATGTACGTGTAATAAAACAAGAGCTCATGGCGATATCTGAACAACTATACTAGTATAAAGTAGACACCTCACGAAAACGGTTGCTGCCAATGGTTTAAGAGTATGGGGAAAAAAAATAAAGTGTAACAACACAAAAGATATACAAGAAGGGTATTTTTTTTCCGAAGCCGGATGTTGCAACCATCCTGTAACTTTTCTCTTTCGTGACGACAAGGTTTTGCTTTCTATTCCATCCCCCCACTTTACCGACAATAACAAGCCAAGGATAGAAACAGAGGGGGAGTCGAAGTCGAGCAGAAGTTGATCCACGCCCATCAACAGGCTCCCTTCCAAACTGGTGCCCGCCCATTGGCTGCACAGCATCCCCCCGCGCTCCCATTGGCTACAGATCAAGCGGGCGGTGTCAATCGTTCCATTTTGTGGAGAAGTAGGCAAGCTAGAGCTGCGAGTTTCGAGCAGGAAGGGAGAGGTGATATCGCGGAAGCTGGCTGGGGGTCATCGGAGGATTGCCAGGATTTAGTTCGTTACCGCGTCTGGTTACGTAAACAAGTGGCTTTACGGTTCTTCTCACCGTCTTGTTGAGAGAGGAGCCGAGTAGGTGGTGAGAAGTCTCGGTAAGTTGACGGGCGGTGTTGTATCTGTGCGGAACCTCCCCCCCTTTCGGCCGCCATGTTGTGCCAGCGTCCTTTGTTTGTTTTGTTCGTAACTTCCAGGCACCGAAGTTTCTTATATTGGGGAAAAAAACACTATGCTCTCCCTAGGTACATGTTTAGTGGGCGACTGGCGCTTTATTCATAAATCGAACTCCCTTTAGCGCATTTTGTTGTGATGGCGTAAGCATATGAGGTATATGAGCAGACACTCTTTGGCGTTCTGTACGAAACGTATGTCCCGTACTGGCTATTTAAAAAAGAAAAAAAAAAAGTATTTTTTTTTAAAATTTTTTTTTCTTACTATCTCTGTCCTGAAGTCCTCTTCCTGTGGACTCGAACCAAGACCCTTCAACCCCCACGGTTCATGGATCCCAAACTTTAACCCTTTAAGTACTGTTTGCCCAAACAAAGCCATATTTTAATACTTGGTTAAAGTAATTCGAACGGTTGGGAGGAGCAAGCGTTCCTCCCCACCACCCACTTCTTGAGCCCCCGTTTGCCCCAAGCAGTACTTCCTTGAGCTCAGTGTCTTGATTCAGTGTTCCATAATATTGTCTTTTTATGTGTTAAAACGCTTATGTTTTTGTAAGATACAGTTGTAACTATGTGGGTTCTTATCAATCTTTGGTATTTTCTTGTTGGCAGCTGCGCGGACTTCACAGCCACTGTCCCCTGTTGCCTTGTGCCCAGGGGGTTCCATGTTGGTTTTGGGCTTCTATTGTCTCATGCAAGAAACACCTGGAAGGTCGAAGAAGGGATTGCCGAGAAGGAAGGGTAATAGGTTATTTAAGAGACCTGGAAAAGGAGCGGACCTATCTGAAGAATCAGCTGAAAGGTATGAAAGCTGGCTGCTATAATACCGATAAGTTATTACTGACTTTTACATGCGCTAATGCTTCATGAAGGATGTTGGGTAGTCTGTTGACTAATGAACTATGTTTTCTATGTTAAGTTGTATGTGGTAGTCTTGTTGATGGCCTGCCAATATGAAGCATAATTTGCTTTCTGATGAATGTTGTAGGAAGTTTCCAATTAATTTAGATAGTAACTGGCTTTAAAAGAAGCCAAAGCTTGGTTTTCAGGACCCTCGAAATTTTAGCTCTGTACATCTGAAGTTTTAAGCACTTTCCTTTATAGCTGAAAAGAGCAATTTCTTTGCCCCAGTCATGACGACTTGTTGTGAGTCTATCGACAGCACGCCCCCCCCCTTAACTGGAAATGAGCAATTCTTACTGGTTGCAGAGAGAAGATTGCTTTGTCAGCAACAGGTTCTCAGATCAGACTGGCAGCCACGCATTTGCATTTGTACGCTGCATGATAAAATAAAAATGTAGTGGTAATTTAGAAGTGCTAGAACATCTAGAACAACTTTAAAATGTGAGATTTCAATTAAAAAAAGGTTTTGTTTTTTTTTTTGGTTTTCTGCCTGAAATGGTGGTCCTCATGTTAGGGGAAAAGTGTATATTTATTTGTAACTAAACTTCTATACCACTGTAATCCATGCTCAAAGAAAAACTGTTTGTTTAATGCAGGTGACATAGAAGGTGAAAATGGGAGGAGGTGAAAGATATAACATTCCTGTTCAACCGCCAAGAAATAATATTGGTAAGCAGAATAATCGGCAAAAATTATTTGATCGTAACAATCAGAAGGTGAACACCTCTCGTGCTAAAGACAGAAGTCGCATTTACAATCAATCCAGCCCTGCATGGCAGGCCATGCAGAATGGAGCAAACCTCAACAACAACAACACACTCTCTGTAAACCAGAACTGGAACTCTGGATTACCGGGTTCCAAGAATCTCTTCCAAGGTCAAGACAACCAGAATTATGCCGGCGCCAAGTTCAGTGAACCACCATCACCAAGTGTTCTTCCCAAACCACCAAGCCACTGGGTACTTCTGTCCTGTAGTCCTTCTGAACGAGAATTGATGTCCTTCCAACTCAAAACCTTGCTTAAGGTCCAAGCGTAACTAGAGCATGCAAAGCCAACATATCTTCAGGCTAATTACAGAGTTTCAAGTTGAAGACTATCCAGCTCCATACTTTAGTTTTGTAAAGTAACTTAACTGACACATATACCAATATGAATTGGACCTGCTCTGCTTATAGCTGCTCAGGAGATCTGACTAAAATGCTGGGAGAGCCTTCTATGAAGACCCCCCTGCATTAGAAGCACTTTCACAGCATAGCTTGAGTATGTTGCACTGAAATTCCACCACGTGCTCAAATTAAGTTTATACATTACTTTCTGCACTTACACGACGTAAGTCCTCCAGGACAGGCTTGAGTAAGGTCATTCTCGTGGGAACCTTGTTTGTGCTTTAGTTTTGTATATTTTTAATTTGTAACGTGCTGGTAGACTTTTACTTTTTTATATAGTCCGTGAAGAGCGTTTCTAAACCAGTGTAATTTTTTTCCCCTGAAATGTGGTGCAGTCAGCAAAGGTCTGTTTAAAGTCCAAAGAGCCTGTCATGTTTCATGCCCCAGGTTTTTCTTTTAATCAATGTCACAAAGCATTTCTTGAGACTGGCTTATGTGCCAATAAGCTTATTTCTGTTCTCTGCCAAATTGTGTCTGCACTAACTGTGGCCTTTAGGTAAAGATGGCTAAACCCTGTTCTATTTGGGTTCTTAATCATCTTTGCCATAGCTTCCCCCATCTATTCTTAGACTGACTTCTCCAATTTTATCAACCCGATTCTCTTGCTGTTACCCCACATTGCCAACAAGCCTTTTTAAGATTTAAATAATAACCATTTGTTAGCCACTGACAACCATAGGTTTTCAGATTAACGTCCCTTAGGCCAGGGCTTGATGGAAGTATGGTATCCACGGCTTTTAGATTTATAGATCTGCCTCCTACCTTTTTTTTTTTTTTGTAAAAAAATATTTAGATCTCTATGGTTGCACCACTTTCTGGCTACTAAAAATATCAAGCTGGCTCTTCTACACAAATTGATCCAATCCTGCTTTTAGATGCATAGACAACTCCAAGGCTTTTAAAATAGTCAACCATATATTCTTGTGTCTTGGTAATATTTTAAAAATGTTATGTATGGCAGAGTTCACTGTAATAAGTATTTTTGTGGATGTTGATATTTAATACCTCAGCAGAACATAATAGTTTTGTAGATAAAGTAGGATTCTTTTACATTCGGCATGGTTTCTCCTGTCACCACTCCTGTTCAGTTTTGATTTTTAACCCCTTAAGGACAATGGGTGGTCCCTAAACCCATTGAAAACAATGCATTTTGAGCCCATACATGTATGGGCTTTGTCATTAAGGGGTTAAAAATGGCATTCTCTCTCCTGTGTCATGTTGCTTTACTAGTTGATAAAGCATTAATCTAATTTTCTTGTAACTTTGCTGTGATATCACTTAGATGGTGATTAAAAACGGACACCATGCAACTTGCTGGGGAAACCGAAGCGGCTGCTTCTCTTTTCCCGCCTGAAGGACTGGTGCAGGAGACGCGTGCTGGCGTAGCTTTGCCTTTATGAAATGCTTGAAGTTAAAATTCCTATGTTTTGAATAGGTTGCAGGGAAACAGGTGTTCTTTGCCTTTTGACTCTTTGCTGTGACTTTCACAGCTTGCTGTACACAAAAGTGCAAACTACCAGGCTTTTCGAGTTCTATTGAGGTATATGTATATAATCTCAATTGTAAGTTGTGTGTGTGACTGATGCTTTTTTCTATTCCAAGTACAGTATATAATTGTTTTCGTTTAGTAGCAAAGCTGTAGCAATGCGGACGTATCGCAAAGATGAGCGCTCTTCAACTTGGAACCCTGTAATTGTCTTTAATCTAATGAACAACCAGAAGCTGTGTAAATAGCTGTACAAGTTGTAGTATATGTAAATGAATGCAGGAAAACCTGCGCAGATAAAGTATTTTTTAGTACAAAACTGCTGAATGTAGTCACAGAGACATTGTGACTTTGGAAAAGTAATTGTTTTAATAAAAAAAAAAAGAAACGCGCACCCGTGCGTAGCCTTTGCACGAAGTGCCAGTATAAATATGTACACGTTATCGTGTTCTTAATTGTAAACTGGTTCTGTAGTGGGATTGGTGCAAATGAAGCATTTAATGATTTTATAAATAAAATGTTAAAAAAAAAAACCTAAAAAAAAAAAAACAAACGCTGCCCAGCCTTCCTGGTGAACTCACACATTACATTTGTATAAGTAGATGTATTTTTGTTATGCTGTTTGTATTCCCGCTACCCAAGCAGCCTGTTTTGAAATTCATGTGACGATGTGAAATATTTGGTTATCTGTGAAACCTTGCACCGTTAGGGTAACATACTGCACTGCTTGAGAGTTTAACATTTGCTCTTACAAACGGTAGAAGCTTGTCAATGGAATGAGCTCAACAACATACGGGTTTACATCAAGTCACGGAGAAAAGTTAAATGTCAGCCCATTTTGACTGCTACTTTCAACAGCCTTACCTCTATACATTACTGGATTTGTGTTTTTGAGACTGGACATTCCTTTTGTACTTGTGCTTGTTTTTAAATCACTTTCGCTGTACTTAAATTCACTCTGTAATTCTTGAATCCGGATGTTGAAATCTGTATATCAGTATTTTTTTTTATAGCCTGTGAAATGAAGGGAAGCATTATATATTAGATTTGATTAGTCTGTTCCACAATCCGGTTAATGTACTTGTCGAGTTTGTCAACATCTGTCCTCAAAGGTTTGCTCTTATAGGAGGAGATGGGAACCATGCACTGTTACGAATAACCAAGCACTGAATTGGACTATGAGATGTCTGGGATTTTAGCACATGATGGCAGAGCTTCACACTGGTGGAAGCTGGTGCATATTACGATCTTAAAGTACCACTTACAACCTTTGCTCTCCATCTTGGACTTATGTCCCAGATTGCTTGTAAAATCATGTTCTTTGCACAGATATTTTTTTTTATTTAGAAGGTTGGATGAAATGGTTGACAACCTTGCTTTTGGAGATGACAGCAGCCATATCATTTTTCCCCTGTATGTTGTCTTGTATGAAATAAGCTTTTACATGTAAGGAGATTTTTTTTTTCCCCCTGAAGTACTGCTGATTTTATTAAGTGTACCGCAGTGCTGTATTTTATTTTGTTGAGCTTGTTCTCAATGGGACAAAAAAATTCATCTATTTATACATGAAATGTGTATGCAGCACTTACCATTTAAAATGTTTCCAATGCAGTTCTTTTTTTAATTGGCTTTTTAAAAAAATTCTATGTAACTCCTCTCCTTCATGACATCACAAAGATTACCCATTTTAGTAAATTGGCTGAGATAAATTAGAAATGTACACTATGCATATCTTAATTCGGAACAAAAACGAAATAAATTTTATTTTATCACCCCATTTGTGTGTCTTTGCAATTTTTATTCACACATTTAAACAAAAGGCAAAAAGAGTACCAAAATAGGGGTATGAGTATGATACAGCAAATGTCCAAGTGTAGATAACACCAGTATAGGGGTCGCTCACTCCTGTTAGCGGTGGCCAAATCGTTAGACTTGAAGATTGCCATACAAATATCCAAACGAAAAAGGAAATATGGGATAAACAATAGGTTTTTTTTTTAACCGACATTACGTTTATGTATATAAAGAGTGCCAGCACGTTCCATAGCACTCTTGCATTGTAGAACAATATTTTAAAATATTGGTACAGAAAGAGAAGGGGGCCCTGCTTAGGATAAGGTGGTTGATCAGGCAGACAAGTTATGGGAGGAATGAACGAGCGGTCAGGCTATGGATTTGGAAGATGGTTCTCAGGTGATGACTGCATATGAGAGATGAAAAGTCAATTATTGACACCAAGGCAGTGAACCTAGTCTGCGGAATTTTGAACCACAAGAGATGTCGGGCAAAATCAAAAACTCTTGGAGATGTTAAGGTAATGGAAAGCCTTCCATGGTGCAATTTCAGGAAGTAAGTTGACGAGGTGAGTTATGAAAGAGGGTGAAAAGTCAGGAGAAAATGTTAATTAGGGTGTCGGCATGTATGTGGTACTGGAAGCCATAGGAAGATATTAATTGTGCAAGGGAGGAAAGGTAGATGGAAGAGTGTAGTGGTCCTAGACCTGAGCCCTGAGGAACACTAATAAAGAGTAGTAGGGGAGAGGGACAAGTTCCAGAGGAGACCCTAAAGGTACCATCCAATAGGTAAGAGATGAGCCGGAAGTGAGCAGTGTCGCAAATACCCTCTGAACAAAAGGGGGGGTCAATAGCGCCAGAGGCTGCAGAGGTCCAAGAGTAATAACAGGGCAAAGTAACCTTACTTTTTGCTGTAAGAATGTTGGTTATTTTGAGGAAGGACTGTCTTTGAGATTGTAGAAGGTCAAGAAAATTAGACGATTATAGGTTAGGTGTTCTGGCAGTTTTGAGAAGGCAATACCTAACAGAGATACATGTGTTCCTTTATATAATATATATATATATAAAGGAACATTTTTTTAAAAAAAACTTTATTCAAGAACAAAATGAATAAAGCATGGATATATAGATGCCAAAGGTGAACAGTCACGATAGGAAAGCATTGTAATAGAGCAGAACCATAAAGAGAGAGAATACAGGCAATGAGTCGTAGCGTACCAAGAGAAGAACACAAAACAATAGCATTCAAAGACCGTATCAGAAGTCAGACAAATTGCATTTACAACCCCTCGAGTGAGAACAATGCAGTGCAGAGCAACATACAGTGATCAGAATGACAACATTTAGATAAACAAGTTGTACAAGAAACATAAAACTAAACCCAAAAACAAAACCCATCCATCCACTCGTCACAACAGATGTCCGCACGGCTAATCCATATAGGCTAACTAAGCACACCGAATAATGTAAAGAGTAAGTCTGCAACGTAGGAGGCTCTCAGTCCTTTTCCAGAATCAAATCATAAGCGCGATATTCATCCTTTGCACCAGGAGATACACATTGTTTCATGACAGTGACATATACCAGGACCTGTAAATTCATATCTGAAGTAAAATGTGAGTGGAAAAGAAATGCAAAAAAATTACTACCACAAAGTTTGACAAAGACTGGTGGTAGAATAAGTGCATGAAAAGAGTTAATACCAGCATTTGAAGTACCTTGGGGTGTCTAGTTTCCAAACATATATGGTTTAATGGGGTAAATTGCATTGGCCGGCTTCAAATATATCCGAAATAGCACATGGGGGGAAGAATTACCAGATTTGGAAAAATGGTTTTGAAATAGCAAAATGCTGCTTATTGCCCTATAACGTGCAGAAAAAAGCAAAAAAAAAACATAAACTCATGACAAATAGAATATATCTAGCAGGTTTTTTCATTAGCTTTTCTAGATGAGTAAAAGATTTTTCAAGAAAAATGTTTTTTTTTCTAGATTTTTCACCATATTTTATACCTTTTTTATAGTAAATGATACGATCAAAACAATGACATCTAAAGAAAGCCCTTCTTGTCATGAAAAAACAATATATAACTTGTGTGGGTTCAGTAAACTGGAAAGAAGAAAATTACAGCTAAACACGAGCAGCTCAGAAATGTTAAAACAGCCGTTGTAACGAAGGGTACAAAAATAAAATCAGCCATTGTCACGAAGGGGTTAAATACCCAGTGATTCATCATTAAAAGTAAAAAAACTTACTTTCTGTTTCATACTGAACAGCGTTGGTCAACATTCTGGCACCCTTGAATATGTTTTACATCATGTAAAGTATCTTCAGAAATATTTGGAAATGTACCTGCTTTGAGTGGCCAGAATATTTAAATGAAGCCAAAGGTACTCAACAAAAAAACAAGATACATTTTCAACTATAGCTTCACAGAAGATACATAAAATATGGCCTGCATAACATATTTCCATGATATTTGGTTGCGCAACCCTTGGGAAATGTTTGCCTCCTGACCTATTTGGGTAATTGTAGGGCTAAAATATGAATGCTTTGCTTACCTTGTTTTTTTTTGTAATCGACTGGGGTTTGGGCCAAAATAGTGGGTGTAAAAAGCAAACAGCTTATCAAAAGCATACCTTTGGGCAGGACAGGAAACTTAAAAAAATGGAAGTTAAGTAAACTTCCTTCCAACTCCGCCCCCTTCCTACCAGCATAAATGCCGCTGGCAACAGAAACGCCCCAGTATTTTCCTGTCCTGGGCATGGTCAAGTCACAGCTTTTTCTTTCAAGTGCTTACCCGAGTTGTTTGGCTCGGGGTTCTGCAGAGGTGCCCCCAGTCAGGCATGCACCTGAGTTCCTCCCGTGGACTCCAGGACGTGTTTGGCTCCCGTTTATTGCAGCATCCTATGGGAATCTGCCAAAAATATCCACCATCTTTATGGTGTTTGGCAGAGTTTAGGCACACGCCCGGTCACACATGATTACCTGAACTCAAGACTCACTGCGTGCCCTGATGGCGTCACAAGTTCTGGCCCGAGATTCAAATCTTAAAGCCGAATGGTTATCCCAGAAGCAGTATACTGAGGAAGTTTAATATCATCCTCAGAAGAAGGTGAAGTTATTGATGACTCTTCTGTGGAGGATACACCCAGATTGATCAAGGCTGTTGAATGTTACAACGTACCAGTACAGGGTAGCTTGTTTTTGCCACTAAAAGACCTTAGGTTTTCCCTTTACATCCATTCTTTAAAGTCGATTATGATCTACAGCCATACCAATCTGAATACGCCTCATGTTGTCTGCTAAGCAGTGATGGGACTGGTTAGTATTTGGATGGGAGACCGCCTGGAAGTACCAAGTGTTGCGATTAGAATGGATATATCCAGATAAAGAACACCTTCCTTTCGCAGTTTTTAATCTTTTTAGGTAAAGGTTTTGAAGCTCCTCCTTCTATTGACATGCCTTTTCCCCGTTAGGAAAACCCACTACTATTCCTATTGAAGATTCTTCCGGGCTCTAAGACACCATGGATGGGAAACTGATTGTAACGGGTTCACCAAGAGAGCTGTATTAACTCCCAGAGATCACCCACATGTATCATCCTCTTGTCCCCGGAATCACTTCCAGCGCCAGCCACCTTGGAACCCTGCAATGTGTACCCAATAAGTAGACACACAACTACCTTGAATTGAGTACAGCAGGAATGAACAGTTTATTTTTGTAAAACAGACTCATATATCCACAGAACTGCATTAACATAAATTAACATTGTTAAACAGGTAGACAACCCAACCTTTAATCCCCTGGCAGCAATCCTATTATTGGGATTAATTAAACAAACTATCTTTGTTTGACAGCCAGGCTGGAGCCATCTTTGAGTACCTTGGGCCCCTGTAGGAGAGGTCATTCTGTCACACTGATTATGCTTTGGGATGTTCTTTATCTGGCCTTTGGTGCTCAGTGTAACTGATGCTAACAGCTCCCACAGTTTCTAGGGCACAGTGTTTCTGATTAGCCCACCTAAAAGATGTTTTGTCTTCACATTCTCCCAAATATCAATCTTTTAATTTTTAGAGATTATTAAATGGCCGGTGGTTTTCTGACGGGAGGAAGAGGTCTTGGAATGCTAACCTTTTTCGCTCCTCTTACAGGTACAACAAAGAGGATAGATCATCACGTCAATTTCAGGCCCCTTCATCACATTCCTACCAAAAACATTTTGGAATATTTAAGGGGAAAATAGTCGATAAGGAGAGAAAGATCTGACTGTCAGTTGCAAGCTTTTCGACCTATTCTAGATGTATCTGAAGTGAAAAAGGAATACTTGCCTTATGTCAGTGGTCATCCTTTCTCCATAAGATTTTAAAGATTCGCCTTATGGTGGCTGTCATTCCAGGGTCCCTTGGGCAAAGGCACACACGCAACCTCTAGAGACTGTGATCCTAAAGTCCTGGGATGGGCGGCCTCACACTCTGGAAAAAAGTATTCCCATAGCCAGACTGTTGAAGGCAGTGGTGTAGACTCGCCTCAAAAAAGGTATGCCCATCCATCAAGGCTTATGGTGTCAGGCATATGCCTGGCCACATAACAAAAGGACTGTGGGGATCAAAGATCAGAGACACTTGAGTTCCAAAAAATCTGAAAACAGTGTGGATGACTCTTCAGCGGTTCAGTCTGTTTGCCAAAGGCCTTCTTCCTGTGCAGGCCCATTCAGATACTACAGCTGTGGCTTATTTAATGAAGCAAGAAGGAACAAGATCCAATTCCGTGGGACAGTTGTGCCCAAGGATTATGGAGAAAGAAATCACCTGGCAATTCACATCGCAGGTCATCACAATATCTTGGCAGATTTTCAAGGAGAAATGAAGTCATTATCATGCTGTTCTGGCCACTGGAGGGAATAGTTCACCGATCTTCTCCTTTTATCCCAGGGAAGGTTTTGGATACTTCCTCTGTCAGCAGACATATTGGAACATGCAGAAGTTCCCCTCAAAGTATTAGATTGTTGGCAGCTGACGGCATGGCTGCTGAATGGAGTATCCTTAACTCGCCTTATCGCATTTAAATTCTTATGCACTCTTGAAAGCCGTTTACTTCCATTATTTATAACAGGATTTGGGAACCGGTTTCCAGATAGTGTTCACCTTTGTTTATATCCAGTAGTGTGATAAAACAGTTTTAGTAACCACTTCCAAGCTTTCTTACTAAAAAATTAAAACCTCACACAGACTCAGGCAGTCTCACTCTTACACACACACACAGACTCAGGCAGTCTTTCTCTCACACTCAGAGACTCAGGCAGTCTCTCACACACACACACAGAGACTCAGGCAGTGTCTCCTACACACAACATGATGGTGCAGACTCAGGCCGTGGTCTCTTCAGCACACACACACACGAACCAGCGCCAGTGATCCTCTTCAACATCACACAATAGCAGACTCAGGCAGTCACACAACAGCTAGCAGACTTCAGGATGCAGTGTCTCACACAACAGACTCAGGCAGTCACACACACACATGAAGGCCAGGCAAGTGTCCATCTCCTACCATCACAGACTTTCAGGTCAGTCTGACACTCATCAACAAACAGAACTCAGGCAGTCATCACACAATCACACACCAGTCCCTCATATCACACACAGACTCACACAGTCTCTCTCTCACAAACATACATACAGACTCAGGCAGTTTCACACACACACACACACACACAGAGAAAATGTACTTCTTGGAAACAAGGTGAAAACTGCATATACATCAAGAAACAATTTGACTCAAATTGGTATATGCCATTTTTACCTTTTTTTCAAAAAGTATATATATTTTTTTTACAAATTTATGATGCCTCGTTTGATGTTTTATCAATTGCCATTGTGCACATAAAAATCTCAATCAATAATCTAAATGCACCCAGTGCATACTTTTAATTACCATTAATTATTGCTAATACCATTTATTAACAAATATTATATATTTAAAATATTTTAAAATATATACAATTTATAGATTGAACATTAATAATAAATGTTTATTTTATTAATAAAGTCAAAATAACATAAGCATATTATTACCAGAGTAATACCAGAATCACATAACAAAAAATCACAAACACTCTAAAAAGCACCATTAATTAATTAATTCTAACTACCATTATACCATATTGGCTCAATTATAAGCTGCACCTTTAAAGGCTGGTGCTTTTTTAACGATACATTTATTTTTAACCCCTTAATGACAAAGCCTGTACATGTACGGGCTCAAAATGCATTGTTTTCAATGGATTTTGGGACCGCCCATTGTCCTTAAGGGGTTAAAGAAAAAATACACATTTGTGGAATGGTAAAACAGTATTTTCTCTAATGAACAGGGATACATGTATTTTAACATTATTGGTATCTATTATGCAGTTGGTCAGCATAGGTTATATACAGACATTTGGATAGCCAATAGCCATTCATAATGCACCTTACCTATATATATATGCCCCTCTGCCCCCCCTGATATGCCACTCTGCCTCCTGATATGCTTTATGCCCCCAGATATGCCGCTCTGCCCCTTAGATATGCCACTCTGCATCCTGATGTTTTATGCCCCATTAGATATGCCACTCTGCACGATATGCTTCATGCCCCCTTGATATGCCACTCTACCTGCTGATAAGCTTTATGCCCCCCCATATATGCCACTCTGCCTCCTGATATGCTTTATGCCCCCTAGATATGACACTCTGAACCCCCTGACTTACCAATGCATCCCCAGACTCCCTGGTGCCTAGTGGGGGTAGGCGGTGTATGTCTGCACGATGCACGTAGACAACCTCTGCTGTTGCTCATCACATCCGCCGGGTCTTCTACGCCGGCGCTCCATCATAGAAGCCCCTGTGAAAGTGCCGGCAGTACTGGAAGTTGTCTTGCCCGCATCTCACAGACGTTCCTCAGCTGCCAGAGAGGAGGCTACAGGTCCCCTGCAGCACTGTGGGGGATCTTGATCCTCACCCTGTTTGGCCGCAGCGTGGCTAAATGATAAAGGAAAAAAAAACACCTGCCCAGCTCCCGGCACTGCATGTCCCTGGCGTCGGGGCGACACGAATTACGCTAAAACCCTGATTATAGGCTGCACAGCCACTTTGATATAATAGGGTAACTAAGAAACGTTTTGGCAAACTACATATTTAAAGAAACAGTTTGCTCGAACCTGCAAGAACCGGCTGAATCCCACCACAGGGTATTTCCCTTTTGCAAGCTTCAGTTTCTCAAAATCTACAAGTTTTACTGACAGAACATCATGGAGGTCACACATCTTCAACATTTAAAAGCACACATTTCTGCTATTGGTTCTATTGCAGAGTGTTTTTTGGCTCAAGAACCATTCGTTCGGATATTTGTCAAGCTATTGGGAATCTGTCTCTAAATTTCCAATCTGCTCTTCCTCTTTGGGACCCCACCTGGTTCTGCATATGCTGTGTGGACCGCCTTTTGAACCCCTCACGGATAGCACCTTACTAAGGTTCAAAAAACCATGTTTTTAGCTGCCATAGCTTCAGCCAAGAGTGGGAGGCATTGTCATGTAAACCGCCTTATATTATTTTCCATCAAGACAAGGTGGCTTTAAGAACCTTACCAGACCTTCATCCATAGTTGCTTCCTTCCTAAATATTAGACAGGATTTGGACAAAAGTCAACATAACTTCTTATTTCCCCACTAGAGGAATTCCACTCCTTGTATGTAAACTGTTGTCTGTTTAGATAGGACTTCTCAGCTTTGAAAAACTGTGAAGTAAATATGGACGTGCAATTAATTATACTTTTGCTTTATGGCAGGGCAGATTATCCTGCTAAAAGAGACCATGGTATCAGGGAATACCGTGACCATGAAAAGGTGTACATGGTCTGCAACATGAATGGCAGGACCCAAGGTTTCCCAGAAGAACATTGCTCAAAGCATCACTGCTGCTGTCGGATTGCCTTCTTCCCATAGCGCATCCTGCTGCCATGTGTTGTCCAGGTAAGCAAAGCACAAAAAGCTGGCCATCCATGTGATGAAAAGGTTGCTCCATTGCTCAGTGGTCCATTTCATAAGCTCATGTCCCAGGGTCAGCATGGGCACTTGGTCTGCAGGTATGCAGCTCCATGCGCAATAAACTGAAGCAATGTGTTTGACACCTTTCTATCAGAACCAGCATTAACTTTTCAGCAGTTTAAGCTACAATAATTAATCTGTTCAATTGGACCATATAGGCCAGCCTTTACCCCCCCCCCCATGCATCAATGAGCTTGGCTGCCTAAGCCACTTGCCCATTCACCACTTTTGATCAGTACTGACCACTCCAGACCAGGAACACCCCACAAGAGCTGCAGCTTTGGAGATGCTCTGCTTCTAACACATCAACTTTGTGGACAAAATGTTAACGTGTGTGTATATGCAAAATATATATAGTATTTGCTTGAATATAAAACAAGGTTCCCCCCCCAAAAAAAACCCAAGAGCAATACCTCACACGTACCTGGGTAGTAACAGATTTTTGGACTTGCAGGGTCAAAATTGGACCATTCGCATTACAGTTTAAGTGATCGTGTTGTAATAATTATATATTAAAAATACATCAGCATCACTGAGGATGTTCAAAGGAAATTAGTGAAGGAATCCTAACCCCCCAAACAGACCCAAGGTAATGACATTTCACCGATTACTGTAGTTTTGCAGTTGAGTTGCTTAACAATAACTATAAATACAAAGGTGACAATTTGAATAGCAGTCTATAAATGCAAGTAAAGAACACAATCAATAGTCAAGTTGATTTTATTACAGCATGTCTGGCATATATACAGCAAGCAAAAAAAAAATACATGGGACCATATTATTCAAGCTATTTGATGTATAAATACACCGTTTGTTATGGTAACTAACCCCCCCCCACCAACAATTTTGTTTTACAAGCTTCTAAAGAAAGGGAATATTTGTATGGTATATGCTACAACTGCATTATATCAGAAAAATGTCTACAGAAAACAAAACAGTTGTAGCAAACACAGTAATGATTGCATAGCCACGTAGATAAGAATCACCAAAATGGTTTCATAAAAAGTGTTCTTAAAGGGGGGGGTTTGCGTGTCACACATTGTCCAAGAGCTTCCACACAGAAGCAGCCCTTAGAAAAAAGCCCTAGACAAAGAAGAGAAGTCTGACAGCACCCCAATACAGCCATTGGGTAGAATAAAATCATTTTTTTTATGTGGGAAGCTGATGGTTTTTACAGGATTCATTTACAACTTAGGGACAAAAACTGTACAAACCATTACAAGTTTACTTATTATGCCGCTATAAAACCCAATACCTATGAAAGTCTAAAATCACAACACAAAGACACAGTCTCAAACAAAAGAACAAAAACCGCAAACATCCGAGTCTGCAATGCTGGCGTGGTGCTGGTACCACTTCCCGTTCTATAACCCAATGGTTTATTCATACACATTTGCTCTTACACACTATCCTTGTCACGCACGCAAAAAAAGTAAACCTGAAAAACTAAAAAGTTGTTTATTGTGCATTTTCCCTTTAAGACTGCATCATTTTAACTAAAGAAAACAGAACCCACCGTTATAGGAGGGCATACAATGAAAACTTTATGAATTGAACTTTCTGCCAAAAACCACAACGCTTAAAATGTTGTACCAGCTTGCTTTTACAACAGTATATATTGAATTACCTATGAGTAAAGAGTAAGGTCTTATAATGTACCTGTTCAAGCATTTTTAAGAGCAAACGGTTGCATTTGCATAACAGCCTTTAACATTGTTGATGTTCTGATCGTTAACAGACAGAAAAAAAACCAAGCTGTAATAGTTGCATCTTTGATACATATATAAAAAAAGAAAATTCACATTTCTGTTAAAAACAAAAAGCTCAAGGGAGCAGCTTTAACGACCACTGGATTTGTGACTATTCCAAGACCTTGATCTTGAGCGCGATCTTGACTGAGACCGGGAACGAGATTTTGATCGCTCTTGTTCTCTTGACTCCCTGTTGCATTTTGAACTTGCTTTATTTGGTTTGCTGTCTGATTTGGAGTGCCCTCGGGACCTGGAATTTGATCTGGAACCAGAACGATGCTCTCTCACTTCTGTCTTTGGTGGGGACTTGGAGCGGGAGCGAGAATTTGATTTAGATTTAGAACGAGATTGTTGGTGGCGACTAAACCTAAGGAAAGATAAATAGAAGTTGTATTTTTGTAGAGAGAAAACAAAAAACAAAAAACAAAACACACTTAACACTTCATATGCAAGATGCCCTACTGCATACATTCAGACCTCACCCGAGAACGTCGATTCAAATCAAACTACAAATGCCTTTTAGAAATCATGAATCCCTTTTAAGCTCCATGTTCAATGGCCTAGTAAGGCAACCCCCCCAGTAATATGGCTGTATCTGGTATGGTAAACTACAGATATGCAGAAAAATTGGCAAAAAAATAATGCAGTGCTATACTACACATTAGTGTATACAACAATATTTAATACTTAAGGAATAAATATTTTCCACAGAATGTGACCTTTAATTGGCAAAAATACAACATTTATTTTTAGTTAGTAAATTTGTGGATATTATAATTGTCAAGTTAATTTGAGCTAGCCAAGGGGTCGAACTTGGTTTGATTAAGGAGTCAATTATCTCCCTGTTTTTATATATTATCCTCTGATCTGCAGTTAAAGGATGTTTATTGGGGCAAAACAGCCTAACACACCTTTCTTCAGTGCTGCACTACTTTGTACTGTACTGGAGTTAATCATTTTTGACAAAGGTTTTTTTTTTTTACACCATAAAGAGGAATAAATTAGTCACACACCACCTGGTACAAAACGAGAAGAGGGCCAGGTTCTTGCAAAGTTACAATTTAGTGGGTGGTTGAGGGTGAAGTGAAACAATCCAATGCGTACACACTGACAAAACAGTATAAACACACACGGAGTGACTCCAGCACTATACAAACACACCATGTAGAATAGGTATTGCTTACTTTCCACGATCCGAGCGGCTTCTGCTACGACGTTGCCTTTGTGATCCTCGTCTGAAGGGGATAAAACAAATGTATTATGAGAATGAGAGAGGAAGAACAGCCTAATGTATTGCCTAATACCATAAAGCTTTCCCCAGTTAATGAAAGAGGCAAGCATACCCCCTAGGGCTGGAAGACCTTCCATAGTGCTGTTCAACAGAACGGCTCCTAGATCGCCTCCTCTCATAGCTGCGACTTCTTGATCTTCTGGATCTGTCATAATCGTCTCTTCCTTCTTTGGCTTTCATTTGATTTGGTGCTGTTAAAACATTTGTCAGGATTGATAATTTTACACTGAAGGGGAGCCATCGCAGCTTTCATTATAACGAAATGAACAAAATTACATATAACCTCGTTTTGGCTGCGAGGTCAGAATATTTTTTGCAGATGCTTAAAAAAAGAAACCGGTCACCTCATGGAAGTAGAGATCCATAGATGCAGGTGGTAGAGCGAGCATTATCAAAATCAATTTCCTGTACTAAAGGTACTGCCCTCTGACAAAGGCTGTCTGGACAATTATCAATTTAATATAAAGTAACTTCCTGTCAATGAACAAGATACAGGTCACACACGAAACAATAGTTCAGAATGCAGTTTCCTTTCTACAGTTAATGCCTGGGTAAATAACCAATGATGTCAACTAACAAGTAAAATACTCACTTTTTCTGTCTCCTTGTGCAAACTGAATTTCAATCTGACGTCCACAAATCCATTTCTTATCCAGGTTGTGTAAAGCATCTTCAGCATCTCTGACATCTTCAAATGTGCCAGTGGTTAAGGAACTTAATGGAAGTGCAGTGTAACCTCACACTATTGGATAGCATTTGGTGTGAAATGGCAACTTCAATAATGCAATTACATAGGGCCCTATAACACGGCCACAAGCCATATACCCAATATATGAATATTGTACGTCTTACTGTATCCCACTTAATACAATAAGTCCCAGCACAAAAAAATCCTGTTAGACCCCTTTGTAGACTTAAACTTGTTGAATGCCATCCCTACATGTCCCAGAAAACATGACTGCGAGAAAATAAGCCATTAATATGATTCCCACATATCTGGCTATAAATCGGAGTCACTAGGGCCAACCTGTGCTCGAGAAGCCATGAAGGGCCTCTGTACAGCAGGGGGCTATATTACCACCCTGGACAAGGTCTATACTATATTTAGAGGCTTTGTAAATTCAGTTTACATTAGTAATGAGGCGGCTCTTCAAAAGCATTATATAAAGATTGGTCAGGTCCAATAATGTTCTAATTTAGAGAAAAATGGGCACATACCCAAAATACCTTACCTGCCATACAATAAGTTAGTAACGGTAAAACAATTTTCAGATAGAGGCAGACTGCTAAAGCAGTTGGCTCTTAATTTGACCTCCACTATAAAAGGTTTTCTTCTTTTCCGATATCATTGTAAGCGTTGTTTAGAGGTGATGTTTCATTATGAACCATGAGCTAAACAATGATCCGTGTCAAGTGAAATCAGTTTGTGAAGTCACCATTACAACAAGTTGCAAAGCGGACCACTGGTCTAGCGCAAGCTATAGCAAATTGAATTTTTGCAATCATTACCTTGTGGAAAGCATAGGTTAAAATGGAAATGTTAGACAGCACGTCATCAAGAAAGCTAAATATATCAGGTTTTTCTATTTTGATAACGAGAATATACAGAGAAGCTTGTCTATATATCCATACTGTAACCTCCGATCACAGGGCTTCACTAGTCGCTGTCATCCCATGCTCCTTCGATAGATGAAAACAATGACAAACCCTACATCTCATTGAACCGAGACCACAACCAAGAACTGTGTACTTACAATGAGAACACACATTGATAGGATACATGAGACATGGCTCCTGTAATCTTTGCCATCATTCGTCATCTTGACCTTTAATTCTAAGTGCTCGCCAGAAGGACTTGATATGAGGTGCTTGCCAATTATGACAGATGGCTTTAGCTTTAACTTTCAAAATTTAACATTCCCTTTTTTGTGGATTAATCAAAGCTTTGCTCCAATTATGGCTTGTCCTTCTTCCAGCTTTTCTGTTCCCACTTTCCCTTTTTATCTTGAAGCCTCATCATAAGGATGTCTTTCGTTTGTCTACTTGTCTTAAGAGATGAATGCTACTCTAAAATGCTTTTTTTCCTCGCTTTGTGGTTTCGCCATTACTGTACAGCTTTACAATCTCTGAGGTAACAATAGAGGATAGCAAAGTTAGGGGACAGGATTATATTTAAATTTAGTGAAAAAAATAATCACACCTTACATGACGCAACTCCACTGGACAAACTACTTACAAAAGGTACATGCTTGAAGATTCTGTGAGATGAATTCGATGGAATCTCCCTTTGAATTTAACCCTTAACATTCTAAATCAAGAGCATTAAAAGGTGTCAGTTTTTATTTTTAATGGTTCAATTTTAGAGACTTCTAGTTATACCAACACCTGCTTCACCTTCTTACTACAAGCCCACACCTAAAGACTTCTATTTCCTTTTAAACTCGCTCTCGAGTGCTATTTTAATTCTTTTTTTATGCTTCATAATCAGGATTAAACAATATTAAAGATCACATTTGGTGATGCAAATATTATAGGGCTTGCATAGTTTTAATTGTATTGTTTTATCACATTATAGACAATAGTCAATTGTTTGACCACAAAATTCACACACTTGTGTAGAGACCCATGGTTTGAATTATATAGCGGATTGTGTGTTTCAGACATAAGCATTAGGTTTAAATAAATTTAGGTATTAACTCAACCCTTCAGAAAATGGATTAATAATATTCTAGATGTCACCAGCCTGGTTGGGACCCTGCTGAAAATCTACCATAGTTACTTCCATTACCGATACGGCTTATAAATATTGGACGTTATGAATGAAAGTGTTTTCTCCATTTCTTTCTACATATCCTTACCGTGCTGTAATTAAATACAATGTCTACAGCGCTTTTCATCAGATGCAGAAACGGCTAGGTGTAAGTACAGGACAAAGGAAACTGTTGGACTGCAGCAAGCTAAATGGAATGCCTCATTCACAGGGACATCTGCAGGTAGTTTGTTGAAATAAGAAAAAAAAACACAACCCAAAAAAACACTAGTTTTACTATATTACTATATTTGATGAAATGTATTTTTTCCCCCCACGGGACTTGCCATTTTGACTGAACTGTAGATGTAAAAAAAGGACCATTCAATTGTATGTAATGCTCCAGTAATTAACATTAAGTTCACAGGTAACATCAAATTTCATTATAAAATTACCAATGAAATAAATGATTCTGCAACGTGCAAATTGCTTGCTTTAAAAAATAATAAAGGTAAAGTTAAACACATAGCATGCAGTTTATTTCACACTTGTTACCTTTTGGTTCTTATGTGAAAACTTCACCAACCAGGCAAATGAAGAAAGGATATTGAACATAAGCAAACCCCCTGGGACGACGAGTGTAGAAATCGAGGGGAACGTAAACGTCAACAATCGGACCGTATCGACCAAACTCACGACGCAGATCCTCAGATCTGTAAAGAAATTAAAGTGTCGGCCCACAGCAAAACAGACTAAGTGAACGTGCATGCATGTTTACATAAAAAAAAACAAAAAACAAGTGGTTAGATTCCAATGTAGAATTCATTTTGAACTCTGTGCAATGTCCCCTTACCTGCATTCATCCCGAACTACAAACAGTGGCTTATGGCCTAGGCCAACTAGCCACTCTGCCCAAAAGCCCTGGGCAAGATCACCCTACAGGTTGGTTGAACCCAACAAATACATGCAGTATTTGCACAGTGGATTTATTATATTTGTTATTAATGGAATGAGAGGCTATAAATGTTACGTCACTTTGTACCGGGATATGTATAGCCTTTCATTCTTTACCTAAGAAACGTATACAAGATGGTATTTAAAACAGTTTCAAGTGGTTTCTTGCAGGTATTATAAAAGGCAATGTTTCGTGAGGAACCGTTTACAACATAGTCCATTAAGCATAAACCTAAACAAGATTTATGGGCTATACCTGCACGCATCCTACAAGGTTACTTCCGAGACACAGCAGGCTTAACACTTTCCCCCAAGTAGCAGTAACACTACACAAGTGTGCGGGCAATCTTATACCCAGCGCATATCCTATAAACCCCCTACAATGCATGCGTTACTCTTCACTCGTTAAGCAGCAATGGCTTGGTACTTCTGGGGGAATAAAAGGCAAAACTCACTGCAAACATACAATCTGATGGCAGATAAGAACCTTTCTGCCCATTTAGTGTTACTATTTTGATTGTTTAAAGGCTCAAACCTTGGTCTTGTTTTAGATTTAGTACAGGCCATATTTCTATGCCATGCATATTGCATGTTTAAATTTCCCCACTGTGCAGGGGGGTTGTTACTCTAATCTACTACCCTTTCTGTAAAGCAAAACTTCCTTACATAACAATTAACTCAAGAATATGAATTATAGCACTCTTTTAAATGGCGGCTCAGTTTAGTCCCCCGCTGGCTATGAGGGGCAGCTGCTGTACCGACACAAGCAGCTTGAGAATTCAGTTTTACTACAGAGCGCAGAAAGCTGCACAAGGCATTCCTATTTAAAGCAATGACACGCCAAAGCCTCCAGCACGGCTATGGTAGGAGGCGGGGGCGAAGGCAGACACGCAGCAAGGCCCCTCCATTCCCCTCACACACGAGGTTAGCCGCCAACAAAGGGCCCGGCTACTCTCACAGCCCCAGCCAGCTCAGACCCACCCCACACACACACCTCACTTCACACAACATACGGCTAAACGGCCGCCGGCGCCCACACACCCCAATCACGGCAGCTCAGTCTTATTTAACCGTTTAAAAATATTTGCCATCACCGCCTTCGCCTACAAACCTGATATCATCCGCTATATTCCTGACAAACAGCGACGTGTTGGGAGGGCGCAGATAACGCGACATGATGCCGGTCGCAAATCTTCAAAGTAAAAATCTACCGGGAAACCAGAAACACGCGCTCACCCCGGACGAACAAGTTACAATGGCTATAGTCTTCCTCGCGGCCTCAAAACTCGCGAGATCTGAGGGGGCGGGACAAGCAGGAACTGGCTGGCGGGAAAATGCGCGCGAACGCGCTTAGTTCGTGGATACAAACTTGAAAAGGGGAGTGTTGACGGTAGCCGTAGGGTTTACGGTATTTCCTTTTTGGAAAGGGGGGTACGGCTTTTTTAATTTTAAATATTTATCTTATTTAACGTCAATAAGTTATGCGAGTGTGTTATCAAGCATGCCAAGCCATGTATAATGGCGCTATGTAAAACAATGAATAGTTGTGGACCATTTTGCAGATAATATACGTATGAGAGGTGGCGTTCACTCCAAACCTGTACCCAACGGGTAACAAAAAGTGCAAATCTAGATTAGGGGGTGGGTGGACAGAATACAAATATTACAACACAGAAATCGTGTTATTTATATTAACTCATATATCAAAATAACAGTAGAAGAGTCATTAACCCCTTAAGGACCAGGCTGTTTAAAAAAAAAAAAAAAACCCTTAAGGACAAGGCTGTTTTAACAGTTTTGTGGTGCTCGTGTTAAGCAGTAATTTTCTTCTCAAACATTTAGTGTACCCACACAAGTGATATACCGGTATTGGTTTTTTTTCCAGGACCAGAAAGGCTTTCTTAAACACCCCAATGTGTGTTCAATGTGTGGGAGGTAAAATGCCACATTTGGGAAGTGCACATTTTTTTAACTTGAAACTTTAATATCTGGTCTTACTGCCCCCATGTCCTAATTGGGACATCTTTGATGCCAGCTAATTCAATTTACCCCATTAAACCATATATTTTTGAAAACTAGACGCACCAAGGTATTTCAAATGGCGTTATTCTAACCCTTTGCATGCACGAGAATATATGTGTCCAGCAACATCTCTTGAGTACAGCGATACCTCACATGCATGGGTTTGTCTGGTTGGTTGGGGGGCTAAAAGGCCACATTTGGGAAGTGTGCTTTTTTCCATTTTGGTCAGTCTGTGCCTATGCCCTATCTTTTGGAACCCAGCAACCTCAGTTTCCGCATCAAACATCATATCATTCTTCATCTTTTTTTTATAGTAGACACAATCCTTGGGTATTTGAATGCTTTTTTTCTCTTTCCATGTAAGATTTTTGGAAAAGTACAGTGGCTAATTTAGCCCATGCTCATAATATAATAACTAACATTTGGAGTTTTTTTACATTTTGCTGGAACATTTTTTGCTGGAACTCATGGTACTGCTAATGGCGACATTACTGCATAACTATTATTAAATGTTTTTTTTATATATTTTACTAATCACATTGTGATTAGAAAGCTGGAGTCCATTGACTTGCATTGTTGAATGCAGTACCTGTATTCCTCGCTATCAAGGCATTTCAGAGACACCATTGAAGCTTAGCCATTGAAGCGACACTATTTACAGTACAGTGTATGGCGAGCGTTGACGTTCAATGGCGTGACGTGCCAGGCATGTCATTGGTCGCTAACTGACCATTTTTGCATGACATGCCTAGGCCATTAAGGGGTTAAATCAGCACTTAAATGTGCTTACATGTAGAGGAGTCATAGAATGCCCAACAATTTGCCCGGTAGCCTTTCTCAAGACTGATCCATCTGGCCCCATGCTGCTAGAACGAAGAGGGGGAACAAAGAAAAGGTAGGAAAACACTCTGTGAGAGTGAATTAGTAAGTGTGTGAGAGTGATGGGTGTTATGCTGTAGTTTAAACTGAATGAGTGTGTGTGTGTGATAGTTTGGATGTGTAAGTGTGTGGGGGGGTAGCATGGCATAGGGAGGCTGTAAAGTCAATTCCCCCCCATATCATGCTCAGGTCCAGCATAATATACTGAGCTGCCTGGGCATTGATAGGAGTGAGATTGCTGGTAGCAATTCATATATTTTGTTGTTTTCAATTTTGGTGGGTGACCACACCTTTATTAATAAATAATAAAAACAACCAAATTGGAAAGAAAAAATTCGAGATCACAATATTAATTATTATAACATATATATATATTATAATATATGATTGCTAACAGCAATCCCACTCCTATCATGCCCAAGCAACCAGCACATGCTAGAACAGAGTAAATAGGAACAAGCCAGGTAAGCAACAGGAAGGCAAATGGAACGCGTACTGAGGAATAGGCATTATTGAGATTGGCACGACCATCAGAAGGCAATGGCTGTAGTTTTCTGAGTCTCTTATATAGGCACAGGAGTCAGGCACTGATTAGGAATCTCCCGCCAAATATTCAAAGTCCCGTTACGTCACTTCCTGTGCGGCCATCTTGTGTGTGGCGTATTCGTAACCTCCCAGTATAAGGCGATGCAGTTACCGCCGGTGCCACTAGGTGGCGTGAAGAGGATCGATAACAAGTCAACCCAATTGTCCTGATGGTGGTTGATAAAGATGCGCAGGTACTGTTCAAGATGCTGGTTGGCTCTCTCCGCTGCTCCGTTAGACTGTGGGTGATACCCAGAGGAGAACGCCAAGGAGACCCCCAAGGCCTTAGAAAACTTGCGCCAGAAGCGTGCTATGAATTGGGTACCACGGTCAGAGACAATCTCAGTAGGAACTCCATGAAGACGGACAATTTCCCAAAGGAATATGTCTGCCAACACAGAGCCGTAGGAAGTCTCTTCAGAGGAACCGTGTGGGACATTTTCAAGAAACGATCAATGATCATCAGGATTACGGTATGTCCTTTGGAGTTGGGTAAATCCACAATAAAATCTATAGCAATGCGAGTCCAGGGCGTCGAGGGATGAGGCAAAGGACGAAGCAACCCAGCGGGGGGTCTCCTGGAGGATTTGTTGGCAGCACACTTGGCACAGGAGTGAACGAACAAGGCGGTGTCCTTAGTCCAGTCTGGCCACCAAAAAGTTCGCGGTGGCTGCGGCTGCTGATCAGGGGACCCGACGGATCTCCCTGCCAGGTACGTGACACCCTATCATTGTTTTATTAATTATATTAAAACATAATCACCAGTATAATCCATACACAATAAACAATATCAAGTATGTATCAGTAAGTATTGCAACAGCAATTATACATACAATAAATCAAAGTATATTCCCAAACTGTGTGCACAATACATGATTTGAAACTTCAATAATACAATTGGGGTACTAGTATGGTGATGTGTTAGGGGGTAGGCTGGGTGTGAGTTGAAGAAACAAGTCATAAGGGAGATGAGTCTTGGGCATGGGCTGGGTGTGAGGTGAAGAAATATCCTGGGGTGTCTAGTTTAAAAAAAAATCTATACATTCATTATAGTTGAACAGTCAAATAACTTACTCTTTAACAGAATAGTCAAACAACTTACCCTTTAATTGAACACTTACTCATCCCCTCATTACCCAACCAAAATAACCAAGACTTCGCTACAAAATTCTCATATGCTTTCAAAACTGCTTCCAAACACTGCATGCCAGAACTGTTATTTAGATGTTCCTTGCAACAAATGCAAAACACTTGTAACTAAATGACCTGCCTATTAAGGCTATATTCTTTCCTCATCTTTATTCTACTTTAATAAAAACTCATTGGAAGCTGGTAATGATGTTAAAACTGTCGATATGTTCATGATTCCATAATTTCTCCTTTAGCTGTTTGTTTAAATGAAACCTGAAGGGACACATTTAACAAAACAACTGCCTTCTTCTTATAAACCTCATTTATAACATTGCTCTTAGTTAAGATGGATTCAGACCCTGCTAAAAATTGAAGAACTTTAGTGAAGAACTAACCATCTCATAATCTATCCCTTTTACCAACCACTTTGGCACTCACTCACGCTGGTTCCAGCTCTGCTTTGTCCAGCTCATGCTCTGGCATACTTAGGCTCCTTCTGATGCTCAGACCATTGGGCATCCAGTGATTGGGGCAATACCTATGGTCCATATGCGTGCAATTGTCCTTCTTTGCTCACTGAGGATGCCTTATCTATGGTGGCAGACCCACACCATTGACAATGAAGAACCAAGTCAGATGTTTGGATGTGTTAGTGTTCATCTTATATAATATACATGTGCTCAGTGTGTGACCAACATGTTGAATCAGATGAGAGTCTGGATGCCGGGATTGGTCTGCACTTGAGTGCTGGAGTTATGAGATTTACTAAAATGGCAGCATACCATGAATCAGAAAAAATATGTTTTACCTCAATCGACAGTGATAAGTGTTACATTTATATAAATTAACTGGACTGCTTGAGAATTGTAGTAAGATTCGGACACTAGTAGCAATTTTGAATGAATCATCTTTTTTTCCTTTTTTCGTTGTTGTCAATGTGTGGCAACAAACTTTGATTTTGTAATGTTATACAGGTTGTCTGCTTCTTACACACGTATAGCCTACATTGTGCCTAAAGGCATACTGGCTTTTTTTTTAGCTCATCTTTTCTATTTGTTTGCCATACACAGGGGAGGCCTCCTACAAGTTCTCCAAAGTCAAACATATGCTATAATGTCAAGCAAATGTAGAGAATGTGATCAGCCAGCGGGCAAGTAAAACATTTCACACAGAGTTTGCGTCATCATTCCTTTATTATTAGAATAGTAAGTAGTATTTAAACACTAAAAAATGCTTGTTCCTTGTTTAAACCTTCCTGCTCTTCCTTGTCATTGTTGCGGAGCCAATGGTAATGGTCTGCATGAAAAAAAGAGATACTGTTAGTATTTTTCCTGATGTAATGCACAAGGATTATGAAGATAAAACATGGCAATATTTAAAGTTTTCAATGCATGTTTTTCCTGTGCTTCAAATGCGTTTTAAACCATACTCCAATATAAGGTACACAATAAAGAAAAAATATTAGTGTGCTGTCTATTTATGCATTCCTTGATATATTAATAATTCACATTAATTAACATACTATTTTATTATTAAATACTTTCATCAACTGACTAGTGTGGCTCAGCCATGTTTCCCTTATTTACACCAGGCTGCCTTATTGTGCTAGCACATGTAGATTATTTTTTTTTAACCTGGAATATGAGTGACCATTAAGGAACGTAACATTCATTATTTAGCTCATTATTGGCCCTTTTCCCCAATCTGGTTTTATCAACCCAGCCTCTGGGCAGTTTGTCCAACTGTTCTCTGTCTCTGTTCTCCCTCTATATTTGTGTTTATTTAATAATCAAATGAAGCTTATGCTTACCTCCACCATTTCACTTCCTTGAATTTCTTGAATGTGAGAAAACTTGTCGCTCTTGGCCACCAGTTTGCCTCCTTCCAGATTCACAGTTACCTAAAGAATAAAGTCGATATCAATAAATAAATATAGTACAAAACAAGTCATACAATTAAAAAGACTCACAAAAACTAACAACACATATTGTGGATTCCAT
>VKOC01004963.1:0-11787 GCA_009364415.1 Spea multiplicata
CCCAAACTTTTTGCTAACAAACAAATCGACCTGTTGGATTATCCAGCTATGGGCTCCTACTTCACATGCTTTATCTTATATGATTCTTTAAAGTCAATCTCAGTCTTACAAATGAATCTACAGATATCTAACATTTACCATAACTTTGTTTGCTATAATTGATATAATTTATCGGTGTTAACTAGTGGTATTGGAATGATAATTTGTTGATGAATAAAAGTAGGATCATAATCCACCAGTCTTATTGTTTGTTTTTTTTAATAATAATAATAATAATAATAATAATAATATTTCAAATGACAGATTTATATGATAATTTAAAGAAAACAAACATTTGTTGGCAGGACATGAGAGGGAAATGGGTGAAGTATATATATGTGTACATATATATATATATTAGCGAGAGTACTGAAGCAATTGGTAAAAGTGGCGGGTGGCCAAGAAGGCTGGAATGAGCAGTTTTAGCAGTCTTGCTATTTTGCCCCCCCCCTTAATTTCCTACAAACCCCCCAAAAACGGGCACTTGGTCCGTTCATGTTCTAATGATCTTTTAAGTATCTTATGTGAAGATGTTGGGATAACATCTTGTGTTCTGAGCTCCTGGTCTGGAAATCTAGGATGATATCATCAACCTAACTGGCATTTTTGGCTTTCGGATCACTGCACCATCAGAATAATGTTTAAATATTGTTAGCAGAGTGTAGGTGAGAGGTAGCTCATCTTGTATCTATTTACAAATCCAGCGAACATTGCAACAAACCGAGCCTCAGGTGTGCAGGTGCCACTTCTTTACTACAGAGGTGATTATCACACTGTTTTATTGATAAGCTATGTTAGGAACCTAGAAAAACGCCTGTAGATTGTTTAGTAGATATGTATGTGTGCGCGCATGTGTGTATATATATGATGACTTTTTGCAGAGCTGTTTAGAAACAGCACATTTTTAATTACCAATTGCTGACATTTTATGATATTTTTGCACTATGTTTGCATTAACATTGTGTAAACCTACTATAAAATGGCTAAGAGTTCAGTTTTTCCGTATCACTTTGCACGTTTTTCACACATCGCCTCCAAAATCCCGACAAGCTCGGTCTTTATCGATTGCTTTCAAATATTAGAACGATTATCCATGCCCCTTCTTCTACACATCAACTTGCCCATCTGCTGGCACTCACACGCTCACATATTGAAAACTTTGGTTGCTCATAAATCCTTGGCACTTTAATGAGTTAATCTTTGGTCTTTTTCTATAGATTTTCTATAAACAAGCATAACTACCCAGAACAGGATTGGGTGTTTTTTATATTCACGTGGCAACTTCCTACCAAATTACCATACTCCAAACCCAAATCATCCAAGGCTGGCTTCAAGAAGATGACATTTTAGTATCATAGCTACAAGTCTGTAGATCTCCTAACCTGCACCCATGTATACAATGATGACCTCCATGAAAAATATCTAATAAACAGGAAAATGGGACATGGCCTATTTAAGGATTTTGTTGTACATATTATATTTTTACACAAGGCAGAACGTCAGTATCTGAAGATGTCCTGGAAAAGTGCTATCGATTCTATTTTTACTATCATTCCTTTGATTTTACTGATCATACATCATAGATATACATAGAATCACGCACAGAAGAAAAAATAACTCTGAAGGTCTTGCATTTAGTGTTATATAATCAGCACAAGCCACAAAAGTCCCTCTTCAGGATGGCATATAGACAGTTGTAAAGGGAGGTCTTCCCCAGGCGTGGTGGCTTTCGCTGAAAGTGGTTTCCTTAATGTTCACATAGGTGGAGAAACGTCCTTGTCAGGCTTTCCCTATGTGGCACGTGGCCCAGTCCTGTGGTATTTTAGTGTAAAGATACAAATCGGTCATGTTCCCAGCTGAGATGTTAACAAACGATAAAGTCTTACATTTCAATTGATCTGAGGATCTCTTAACCTAACATCAACAGATGTGTGTTTTTGCCAGCACAGTGTGGAAGTATGTGTTCGTGGATGCTGATGGAACAGCAGGGATAACCGTCCACTTCAGTGCTGGAATAGCAAAGATAACACAAGGCTATTTTCTCAAATAGCTGAGATGGTTGTGTTTTAGGATCTAGGTCAGGACTACTTCAACAAAGCATGAGCAAAGAAAGGGCTATTTAAGAACTTGAATATGGATATTTACAGATAAGTAATGCAATAGGAAGACTAAGGGCAATATGGATCCCAAGGCAGTGCTAAAATACCCGGGAAACGGGGACAGGCGTCATCTATTACTTAGCAGAAACAGGACTGAGATCAGTACCTTTATAACTGAGAGAAACACAAGGCTGGATTCAGGAAATAACTAGAATTGCAGGAGACGACTTGAATCAATCTCTAGAACAACAATGACTGAGAAGATCCGGTTTAATTCTAGAATTGCTGATGGAAAGGGGAAGACCGATTCTAGAATAGCAGAGACTGGAGATCTAGAACCGTGAGACAGAAGTGTGGATCTAAGACAAGGTTAGCCACTAGCTTAGGTCAGTTCTAGAATAGCAGAGAAGAGATGAGGTACAGTATTGGAATAGTATGGTGGGCTATGGAGGATAGTACTAGTGCAGCCGAGGAAGGTGTATGGCTGTATTAACATTTTAATTGCATATTGTTGATTGTAAACTTGCCGCTTGTCTTTCACAGATAAAATTGTGAAGTTGCCGCAGATTCCAGTGGCTGGAGAGAAACGGCTGACCCTAGAAAGTGAAGATGAGGTTACTATGGAAACTGCTGGCGTTTCGATGGCTTGTGTGTCTTGCAGGTAATGCATACGTTCACGGCTCATGATGTAAAAGAATCGCACAGAATCTTTCTAAGGGAATTCAGGTCCCACTTCAGAGGCCAATTACGAAGCTTGCATGCTCCTTGACACGTCAAATATTCATGAGCCTGGTGGCTTCAATCTGGTACCGTGTCATATCAAATCCTATGTTAACATTGTATTGTATGCAGCAAGTCTCTGTGCCACCATATTTGGCTCAATATTTAAAATAATAATTATTAGGAAGTAACAAACGTCCCTTGTGCATATGATGTTGCACAGTTTTTTGTCTTTTTTATCTTTCTGCATCTTATTCCATATTGTCTCATTAATTTCTATGTATGTTTAAGCAACCTCAGTTTCACACTCTTCTGCTGCCTGTATCTTAAATATTGTCTTGCGTAGCTTTGTTTTTCCTCTCATTGTGTCATTTTGTCTTCCCTGCCCTAGTATTGCCAGTATCTTACTGTTTTCTATTGTCAGTGGTATATACTGGCCTAGACCGTCTAGGGGTAGGAAGGCAGATCTGGGTTCAGCATCCCCTCTGCCGCAAAACCGTGGGCAAACCATCCAACAAGCTGCGCCACAGCTCAATGGACTATTTACGGAGGTGTGACCTGTCTCTCTTCTATAATATTATGCCCACCTTATCTATCACCAATTTGCACAGAGCCCAGGCCTTTGTCTTCCCTATCACACCAAAGTGGATATTATAATATTGGTCCCAGAGCAAATAGCCAGAATAAGTTTGTGATATGCTGGGTCAGTGGACTTGGAGGTCCCTCACATCTGAGAAAAGGACCTCTATGTTAACCTACATCATATTCTATTGGTCTGCTGTACCCTTTGGGTTTCTTATCGTACAATAGCCTGTGTCTGTTGTCTTCTCTTATGCATTGTAGCCTGTATCTCATTGTACCTTATTCTTCTTATTCTTTGTGTTTTTTTCTTTGTCCAAGTGTCGTCTGTATCCTTTCATATTCCCTATCGTGCAGAACCCTGTTAAGGGCTGCGTAACACATTGCTGTATGCTCTGATGGAAGCCTTGGACCTACTGTGCTCCCTGGTCTTCTCCATACCAATGAATATACTGTACACCAACCAGTAGATTGTGTCACTTCAGCCCTCATGTTGATGGCACACATTTCTTTGACAAAGCTGAATACTCATAATGGGAATTTTAGTTTCATAATAACTAGAGAGAAACCAAAACGATATATTGTCCATTCATATGTTTCATTTAATATGAGGTAATTAACTATTCCGTTGGTCTCCTTGGCACCACCCAACTTTTGTGAAATACAAGATACTGCCAATATTGTAATCCCAAGTTTGTATTTTATTCTTAGAGGTTTCATGTAGTGTCCAGCCGTGGACCCTTGTGCAGAGCAACTACATAGTTTCTGAAAATGTAGGAGAGCTCCTTTTCATATAGGAACATAATGTTCAAGTTGTGGCACAATAGAAGATATTTTCCCATTAACGATTATGTAACATTTAGTAGGTTAAAATGTAATCTCCTTTATACAAACCCAGTAATGTCCTTCTCATGCAACTTGTGTCTCCTCGATGAAATCTGTCACATATAATAAGCCAATCTTTGGAAGAATGCAACCTCTTAAAATTATATTGTTTATCTGTCAGTTTGTGGGAGAAAGGCTTTCTACATTTTTCCTGCTAAAGGAATTTATTAAAATCTATGTACCAGACTCCAGTAGGCATGAGAAATTTTAGGGACCCTGAATTTATAACGCGTCAGTATAAATCACATACCCCAAGACGCTCAGTAGGTAAAAAGGTGTCCGGACCAAGGTGAGGGTCCTGTGTGCAGGGGGTTCAAAGGGCAGATACAACTGCAATATCGGAAGGCAGATGCACAGAAAGGAAACGTTTGAAGCCAAGAACAAAAACAGGCCAAAGGTTTGGGTCTTTAACAAATCAGTAAAGTCTAATAAAGTAACCAAAATTCCCAAAAAAAGAAGATCAAAGCAGAACAATTGCAGAATGTCTATTCTGAAAGCTTGAATGTTGACTTGTGCATGGAATGGTTGAAGTTGACCATGGAAATCCAGGTTTATGGAGAACTACAACCTGGAGTTCCTTAGCCCATCATTCTGTCCATGTTGATGAAACAGGCTTTAGTTTAGCTCTAAAACATAGTTTATAAATTAATCTTAGCTTTAAGTGATGGTTATACACCCGTGGTTTTTAGCACCATAACCAACAGCTGCATGCAGTAGATGAAATTCAGCATTAAAAATATATATTGGTATATAATTCAGCAACCAAGTTGCAATTAGTGTTTCCAGTCTGGCCATGTTGGAATCAGATGGCTGTGATGACTACTCTGCTTTTTTATAACCTACTTCTTTCTGTACCTTTTCTGTTTTGTACTCATGAGATTAGAATAAAATATTTGGGGACATTAAACAATTTGAAAATGATTAAAAATCAATAGCAAAACAAGATATTTTTTATGCTGTACTCATTATCTATTTGGTAGACACTTTCAACTTTCTGGAAGGGATAGATATTTATGAAAACACTAGATATACTTTTTAAATATTACCGTTAAATATAATCCTTTCACATTTGCGATCTTTGAAGAACAGGAGGCACACGCAAACTTTTTTTTATTCTACTATGGCAAAGTCATGGTGCTTTTTTAACCTTAGTAAACAACAGATTTAAAAAGCATGAAAAAAAGGCTGAATACTTTTCACACTTTCTTAGGATATCACACCCTTTTTACGCATCTGTAAACTGAGCCGGGAGTGTTGGGTTGCAATGTCACTACGAGCTCAGATGTCCTCGGTTCTACACTGTGACCTAGTTTAAGCCCTATCGCATTTCGTGTCCTTTGTGTCATGCCGTGTTCAGAGGGGGCTTGGTAAAAGTCTGTCTCATCTTGTCCAAACATTTACACTGATCCATGGCGTTCCTCCATGTTAATTTAATATGGCATGGCAAGAAAAAAAAATCATGGCATGGCTCCAGATGAATAAACGCTACTCTTGTACTATCTACGTTTATTTCTTCCATAAAATCATTCTTTGTGCTTCAAATGTCAGCAGCCAACAGAAGCTGGGGCCCTGAAAGGCTTCAGATCTGCAATGAGATTCAGATTAGTTTGACTTGCTTGATTTGAACTTTTTGATCTTGATTTGTGGTGGGCAGACTCACAGAACCAGTACTGGCATTTAAAGATGAAGCTGAACATGGCTTGTCATTAAGTATTTTTAATTGCTTCATTTGATTTGGTTAGAAAAATCTCAGTTTGAGATGAAATTTGGATTCCATTCAAAATCTGAGATTTTGCTTGAACCTGCTAGCCTCCTAACAATGCAGAGGGAGTGGGTATTTTGTTAATAGGTAAGTTTGCTTGGTTTGCACGTAAACAGCCATTGTGAAAATGTAGGTTAAGAACCTGTCTTACTTACATTATTATTTTTTTATGATAGTATCAATTTAATATCCATCGGCATTAAACCTTGGTGATCTCTTGATAACATTTAAATTGCTGAAAAACTGAGAAATGTCCATTTAGCGTAGGTTCGGATATTTTTAAAAAGGCCAGGCTTGGATGATGTTTTGTTTTGTGCTTGTGTTTTATTACCTCTAAATCTTCTGTCTTTATGCCATCATATCATTCCTCTCACCTTTTGTTCTGCTATTATTTTTGTCACATTGACCGTATGACCATAGACTCAAGTAATACAGGATCTGTAAAAAAGGAAGTAGAGAGATTTTTTAAATGTGAATTGGCTGCAAATGGATGGGAATGGACCTATCTACGACGATCTTTGTGGTACAGAGGAATTAGTAGTGTCCTGGGTTAATGTCTTGAATCTAATGAGACCATTGACTTTCTTGACTGTTCTATGACATACAAGAGGCAACACTGTGTCACCATATTTTCATGATCAAACTGTCTCCTAAAGTCACATTATTTTTTGTTGAATCGGAATGCCTCCCTTCTATGCCCAAGAGGTCACCAAAGACATATTCCATGAAAACACCATTGAATGGTTCTAAAATCTCCTTCTAGACATGTGCCTCAAAAAAAGCCCCCTTTGCTGTCACTTACTAGGGTCTTGATATCACTGTGGTATAGCCCTTGGTTTCCTTTTAGTTTTTAGTATAAACATAAAGCCAACAAGAGACCAGATGATATACAGACTGGAAAAAGAAGTCGTTTTGATGGGTCGGAACTTGCGCTGGTCGCTTCCACTGTTGCAATACCTTTTCCAAGTAGCGTACTAATAATTCAGCACCATAGCCAAGCCCTGTCCATAGCTCAAAAAGAAGACATGGAATGGAAAATTCAAACCAATTACATGAATTATTCAGGTGGTTTCCTACCAAGAGGTTTTTTTTTCCAAAGCCATTGAGGCTTAGTGTAATCTGCTGTTCTCCTTTAGGACTTCCTCTGGATTTATCTTAACGTATATATTAAATATTTCCAGTTGTTTTGTGTTCATATTTCAGTAGGTCATTTTTGTGACTCTGGTCTATATGGGAAATGAATTAACATAAGCATACGGTAAGCAAAGCCACACAGTTTGCTGTGAATAAAGGAATACTTGCAGGCCTCTTATTCGAAGATTACATGAGATAAATATGTTCCTTTAATACATAATTCTCTTAGAGGTATATTAATCAAAGGATGTTAAGATAGCAAGACAGTCCTTAACAGTAGTTAATATTCAATACATGAAGTCGGTCTTTTTGTTTTTGGCTTGATTCATCTTGTTCTTTAGCATCTAAAATAAAATGTGATTTTGTATAAAATAGGGCTTAAGGTGTACAATAATGAATCCAAACATAGGGTAAATATTTTCTTTTTTTGGCCAATTACATGTTTTTTTGTTGTTAAAATAGAGAAATCTTATTCAGGTTCTCCTAGGTTATTATGCTGTTGATCCGGACAAATCGAAAAACAAAAAGGGCCTATTGAAGATATTATTAGTTTTGATACAGAATAGGAAAATAATCCTTCAAGACTTGAAAAAAAAAAGGATTTCTTCCTGCATCAACATATTATCTGTTCAATTTACATTTTGATAACTTGGAAAGCTTTCTGGCTTACAAATGTGACCCATCCTCTTTTGAAGGCATCTTGTATGTCATCTCATGGAACCTGCCTTAAGTAGTGGAACATTAATCTGTGATGTTGGACAGAAAGGCTGGATTTATTACTCATTTGAGAAGAAGCTTTCAAAGGATACAGATACATTTTATTTTGGTCTAAGTTATCCTCTTCTCCAGTTTTGGTTGGAGAACCTTAGATATTTCACTCTTTGTTTCTACTCACTTTGGGGTTTATTCTCTAATTCACTGGATTTTTAGTTGAGTTGTGGGAAGATGAAACTTTTTAGCTTGGTTAGCCCTTCATTGCTTATAGTAAATGTAGCAAGATAACATTTCAAGAAATCCCATCCAATTTAAGGGCCAACTGGCAATTCTTGGTTCAGACCTAAATAATACTTAAGAAATCTGAGATGGAATGTGTAAGATCACCGCAATGCATCTACAACTCATATTTTAGTAAACAAGGGAATATGTGAAAGCCACCCGGCAGCCAATATGTATACCGAGTTCGCTGAATGTTTTTAGGAGAAACCAGGTCAAGAAGAACCACAAATGTTCTTAACCACTACGTTCTTAGTTTTGCTGGTCCCAGAGAGGGAAAGAAAATGATTTTCTCTCGAAAGAAGAAAACACAATAGATGTTTTCATTTTGAAACATTAATATTCCATTAATGTAAAGAACATATTTTTCCATCATAATCCCAAGGGGTGATCTTGTGGGCTTAAATCACAAGCAGTAAATTAAAAGTATATTGTACAGGCTGCTGTTCAGATACAGTAAGAGGATAATCTACTAATTTCGGTCACAGATCACTGACAGTTATTTTCTTGCATTCTGTGTGCTTTTTACTTAACCACCCGAATTAAGATAGCTGTCTGTAGCGAGTAAGCAGTGGAACCTGAGTATGCTGTGTATGAGTATGAGATACTAATCTCAATGGTACCTTCAACCTAGTGGCCAGGATAAGATTCCTTCTGGTTCTTCGTTTCACAGACCCTGTCCATGGTGCTGAAATAAAACAAGGCTAACAATAAACACTTCAATTATTCACATAATTTGTTAATAGAAAGGTGACATTTCTGTGTTCCATCAAAGCTTTATTGGGTTAATAAAATAGATTTTTGAAAAAGATGTTCTCTTCCCCAAATTAAAAGCCGACAATAGGTCCTTTTGCTTTAGGGGCAGGAGAAAATACTTCCCTGCAAACCCAACAGAAGAGAATGTATAACCACACTTATTCTTCAAAACTAAGCACTTTGTGTTATGAATTGAGTCATACAGAATTCCCTGTATAAGGGTTATTGGTTAAAGATGCTGTTCCACCTATTGTGCCTCATAGAATATCATCCACATCGTGTAATCAGAGTTAAAAGAAACCTGTCATTTTTTATTCTCCTCAATGCTCCCTGTCACATAAAAACTTTGTTAAAAGGTTTATTAAGATACTATATATTACATCACAGTAGTCTGACTTCTTACAAACACTTCAAGTCCCCTTTAAACTAATAGACCTTCAAGCAAACAGCCCTTCTGTGATGTGAGAAACCGATAAGCGGCCAGGGCAGAGCAACGCAGAGGGAACAAATTAAGATGCCCTGTTTTGAACAAAAAAACTACAGAAAAACTACATTTATATATTTATTTACCATATATACCAAAGGAGTACTTAGAAAGTTGGGGGGAAAACTTCTAGGTAGAATTGCACCTTTAATGAATGGGAAATGGGAAGCTGGAGAAGTAGAGACCATTTTATAATCTTATTAAGTGTTCTTGGTTTGGATAATCAGGGGAATCCTACCACCCCTTAAACCGTGTTAAGTGTTTTGATTCATGGCTTAGATTTTCTCTAATGGGTGAAAGAATTGGACTGAAGCAACTGACCCCAATTAGTGCTTAGTTAGCAATTAACGTATGTCGCCGTGTAGTTCTAATCTGACTGTGCAGATACACACATTTCATGCTAGATAAATATTTCCTATTTAGATAGTCACAGAGTGCACATAATTATTAAAATGTGCGAATAGTATCAGAAAAGAGCTAGGTTCTTATACATGGACTATATAAATAGCTTGAATGTAGTAGTCCAGATTTTGTCCATCTTCCAACCACAGGGGAGGGGTACGTGGGGCTGAATATGCTGGAGTGAAAATTAGTTTACTTATTGACCCCATTAAGGGCAGCTCTATTTAACGGCTCATTGGTGTTTTTGTAACTTCTATTAATATGCAAATAGATCCCACATTGTCAATGTTACTATTACTAAAGTGCAGAACAATGACATATAATGTGTGTATATATCTGTATAACTATAAATAGCATGTAGGAGGAAAAAAACAAATAATATAATTCTGGTAAAGAACTTCCAACTCTGGTACGAACGGTGAGAGGTTATACTTGTGAGCATCCTTTGAGCAATATCCATTTGATTTTCCAAGAAAATCAATTTACCGTATTATGTTATTATCTATTTTTCATGAATGGGGCCCACATTGATCTTTGCTGTTCTTTGACCCTGTGGCACAGTTGTTTTTTTCCACGTTGTGTCGTGATGTCTTACATGAAGCTCCTCTCAGCTTATGGTCGGTGTGCCCCGTAATGTATGTTTCACAGGGCCTGGTGATGACAGACTACGTATTAAATGTTAGAATTTAAAGTGAGCTGACAGTTACCTGCCCAGATATGCAAGGTTGAGTTCAGGCCTCTGTCAAGTTCTTCCACACCAAACACATCCCACCATGTCTTCATGGGCCTTGCTTTGTGCGCTGGGGCGCAGTCATGCTGGAATAGAAAAGGGTCTTCCCCAAACTGTTCCCACAAAGCTGGAAGCATAGCACTGTCCAAAATGTCTTGGTATGTCTTCTTCAGCATACCAAGACATTTTGGACAATGCTGTCATCAATGTCAGCATCACTGCATGACCGTTGCAAATGCTCTACTTGATGAATGGGCAAAAATTTCCTGCACTGGCCCACTAAGCCCTGACCTCAACACCATTGAACACCTTTGGGATGATGTGGAACAGAGATTGTAAGCCAGGTGAGTACTAGATGTAAATAAACCAGCGGTTCTCAACCACTAAAAGGGTCCAGAGTCGGTAGAAATGATTATCTCACAATGCTAGCTTACTTCCCTGCTGTTGGCTTGTGGAGTTTTCTTTACAGGTTGCTGGTCCACTTTTTGTAACTAAATGCAGTATTAGAAACATAATTTCTAGCATTGGGTTCTTTCCCCAAAAATAATTATTTAACCAGTCAGATTTTTTGCCATTTGTCATGTGACACACAACCACAAAAAAATACCCTAGAAACACAGAAAAACCTTCTTAAAAGTTGCTGTGTTGTTCCTTCAGAGGAAATTTGTGAGCGTTTATTTGGTTAACAGGCTAGATAGCAAAGTTAGTGGAACAGCTCCTTTAAAATGTATTGTGGTTTATTGATGTTGTTGTTGCGGTTGCAAACTGTTTTTTTTTTCTGGCCACAGATAGGTTATTATATTCCGGATGTGTATGTGTTTCTCTCTTAGAAAACAAATATTATATTTTTTTCTATGTTGACCCACCGTTTAATTCCAACAGCTGCTAGAATGTGTGTATTATCTCTATCTCGCAGCACATGGAGGTCATTGAGGTCTAATTATAAATCCTGGGTGTAAGGCAACTAATGTTGGGGCGACGAGCAGAGAAAGTGGCAGATAAGACAAGACCAAGGACTGTCTTTACATCAGAAAAAACAGGCAGCCTAGACAGACTGAATGGTTCTTATCTGCCATCAAATTCTATGTTTCTTTGTTTCCATTCAATTCGTTGCTGTGGTGATTGTTCCACATTTAGAACTTTGGCAGAGAATCGCTCCTTTTCTAAACAATAAACATTTTCTCCGAGTGTGTCACCATGTAGT
>VKOC01004965.1:0-46570 GCA_009364415.1 Spea multiplicata
TGTATGTAAGGGCAGTGTGTATGGTCAGGTGTGTGCAAGAGCAATGTAGGTATATGTGTGTTTGTAAGCTGGTGTGTGTATCTGTATGTATATGTGTGTGTGTAAAGGTAGCAGTGTGTAAGGGCAGTGTATGTGTATATGTGTGTTTATGGGTAGGTATGTGTAAAGGCAGCGTGTAAGAGCAGTGTATGTGTATATGTGTTTTTATGGGCAGGTATGTGTAGAGACAGTGTTAATAAATAACCTCTGTAAAAAAAAAAGATGTGGAGGGCACAATTATCTATTTTTGCCTTGGGCGCAAAAGGAGCTAGCTACGGCTCTGCCGCCTTACAAATCAATCCTCTCTAGCTCGATTGGTGGGCTGCAGAGTTCCAACTCACAAACTTCACATTGAGCACCCAAATGTAACCTATAAGTCCCTCCTACTACATTAAACAAAAAAGAAATTGGGATCTCTAGGACCCTCCTATTAACCAATGGAGTATCAACACTTACCCCCTGCCTTGTGCTCAGTGGGGCTAATTTAAGAACTCTGGGGGTTTATTAACCTATATTCCTATATAATATTTTAAAAAAAAAGAATATTCCTTGTGGAATGGGGATAAAGTTATATATATAAAAAAAAAAATTTGCCTACATCATATACTTACCCATGGCACATTGGGATGATGAAAGTTAAAAAGAAATAAAATACTCTTTGCAGCAGCATGTGTCCCCTTCATTTCTGAAATATATGATCAGTGGTAGCAGAGGCAGCATGTTCAGCCATCCAAGTATCAAGGTTCCTAAATAGGAGATGCCATCATTTTATATAATTGCTTCACTGAAGATGAGACTGGTTTTATGTAATCTTAATGTTTGCCTTATGTAATCTGTCTGATTTGTCTGAGGAACCATACCCTAAAGAATACATCACCATTGATAACATAGGATTTTTTATCCACATGGGGCCACTAAAAAAACAAATTATCAAGTTCTTCCACACTAAACCCATCCAACCATGTCTTTATGAACCTTGCTTTGTGGACCACTATTTGGACAAAAGTATTCCGACACACCTCACCTTAATTATTGAAATCAAGATTTGGGCTAGGCCCAGTGAAGAAAATTTTGAATGCTCCAGCATTCCAAGACATTTTAGACAAGTGCACAAAGCAAGGTCAATAAAGACATGGTTGGATGAATTTGGTGTGGAGGAACTTGTCTGGCCTGTACAGAGCCCTGACCTAAACCCCATGAAACACCTTTGGGATGAACTGGGATGCGTCTCATCCAAAATGATGTGGAAAGCCTTCCCAGAAAAGTGTTAGCTGTTAAAGCTGCTACATATTAATATCTATGTATCTGTAATGCAATGTCATCAAAGTCCCTGTTGGCGTAATGGTCAGGTGTCCCAATACTTTTGTCCATATATTGTATAAGCCTTACATTTTCCCCAGATCAGTCATTGTGACGGAACCACTGGAGAGGCCTGAGTAGGGCTGGCCTTAGGTGTTCAGGCGACCTATGTACGGACTACTCCTCTGGTGCCCCCAGTATCCCACAAGAAAGAAAGGGAAAAAATCTTGTAACAAACAACTAGTTTAAAGATTATTTATGTGCAAGTGCAAACAAGTACAATAATGCATAACTGGAAACACTGGTAACAATAATATACATTAAATATAAGAAAAAGAAAACAGCTAATCTTTATATATTTTAAAAATTTTGACCCTTTGTCCCCTCATTCGCTAAGCCACACCTCTTTTTTCCTTCCTCCCTCTGAACTATAGATCAAATAAACAACAGATGTACACAGCACTTGCATCACCTGAATAAGACATATAAATCCTATGTTTGCAGGTATACATAAATAATGTATAGAAACATAGCATAGTAGGTATAGTTTAAAAGAATAGCACACAAACCCAGTTTTGCTGGTATAGATCAATTGGAAATCACATATAAACTCAGCATTGAAGGTATGGATAAAAAGCCCCTAAATTACAGGCATTGATAACAGGATGCACACTCCAAAGGCCAGCCCTGGCATCCACATAGAACATGACCAGCACCCAGATTACACACACAAATTACAGCCCAGCCTGAGCCAACTTTGCCCCCAAACAGCCCAACGTAAAACATCTTTGTCTGCAAACAGCCCATTCTGCATGTGCCACCTTTGCCTTTCCCCAAATCACTTAAACATCCATGATACACATAAACACTTATACAGTCACTCACTTATTCACTCTTTCACTCACACAATCACTCATTCTCTCACTCATTCACAATTATTCATTAATGCATTCTCACAAATCATTCAAGCAATTCATCCACACATTAATTCTCTCTCATTCATTTTTACTCTTTATTTCAATATTCTTACTATCGCCTTTCTCACGATCTACCCCCCTCTCCCCACTTCTCACTATCTACCCCCTCCTTTGTAATTCAATCACCTTGATGAAGTCTTGTGGTGGAAGCGCAAGGCCTCTATCTTGCTGCTCTGCTGCGACTTTACTGCTGTGCACCGGCACAGAGAAAGAGGCCTCGCGCTCCCACCACTGCAGTCAGGGCAGCGATGAGGTGGGTGGTGGAAGGGAGCAGATGAGATAGAGGGGCGCCGAGGTGTTGCTGAAAACTTTTTCATGAGCGACCGCTCGGCACCCCTCTCTCGCCTCCGCTCCCTGATGCCTGGGTGCACGACTTTGGCCTTGTTGATAGGACGGCGCCTAGGTTGACCACTTTTTATTTCTACCATTCAGGGACACACTATGAAGCACCTGAGATCACACACCCAGATGTATATATGCGTTAGACATGGACTTTTAACAACATAATATGTACTTATCTCTAGTAAGACGATTGAAATGATTTCAAAATAACAGCGAACTGGCAGTTTCTTTAATAGTAGCCTTCTGCATATATATATACTTATATATATATATATGATATAGCCCCTGCTGCCGATATATATATAAATATTACCCCTGCCTCCCAAAAATATATATATATATATATATATTTATAGTATATTGTGAGGTACGGTCTTGGAATCGCCCCTCCGCTTGAGGTCGGGACAAGCGCTGTCTTCATTCAAACCCGACACACAGCAGTAAATTTCGTGCAATCTGACACAGAGTCAGGTTTATTAGAAAGGTTGCAGGGACAAAAGAAATATAACAGTAACAAAAAGAAACACCTTGCCTGTCCGGCACTTACTATACATAGGATGTCCCTCACTACCAGCTGGAGAGCTTCTCTCTGCCAACTTAACATAATATGTCCAGCAACCTTTACTCACAGGTCTCTTCCACAGACAGGCTTTCTGTGTCATCAGTCAGAGAGAGCTACCTGCCATCCTGGCTTCCCTTTTATATCCACCCTCTCATTCACTTAATTAATCACCTAGCAGGTGGAAGACTCAGGTGTTACTCCACATAGGAAAGGTATCTAGGAGAAACATACCTCCCTTCCACCACCAATCCAACATGACTGTCACAATATATATATATTAGACCCTGCTGCCAATATATATTTTCTCACTCATTCACATAAATCATCCACACACTAATTAATTCTCTCTCATTTATTTCAATATTCTTACTACCCTCTTTCTCACTATCTACCTCTCCCCCCTCTTCCCCCTCTCTGACTTACCTTCCAGAAGTCCTGCGGTGGGATCGCAAGACCTCTGTCTCCCTGCTCTGCCACGGTGCGCGCTGCTTCACTGCTGAGCGCCGAAATATGACGTCATATTCTGGCACTCAGCATGACATGCCGGCACCGCAACCGAGCTAGATGCCTCCACCATAGAAACCCCAACGGAAGTGCCAGCAGCAGCGTAGATTGTCAACGTGCATTGCACAGATGTTTACCGGCTGCCAGAGAGGAGGGTCCCCCCGCAGCACTGCTACCCGACACTCCCACCTGGGGCTTCTATGACGGAGCTCAGTCATAGAAGCCCCAGAGGAAGTCCTGGGTAGGAGTGGAGGTTGTCTACGCTCACTGCCTGCACTTGACAGCAAGGAGTCTGGAGCACAGGGGACAAGTCTAGGGATGCATCGGTAGGTCGGAGGGGGGCATATAGGGAGGTATAAGCAGAGGCGTATCTAGGGTATGGCACCTATGGCTTGTGCCATAGGCGCCATTTAAAAGGGGCGCGCCATTGAGCGGCTTTTAAACGCCGTCTTTGTTTTTTGATGCGGAGGAGAGAGAGGGGCGCTTGCAACCGCTAGGCGCCCCTCCTTCTCCTCCACGAGGCCTCTACCTCCTTCCTGGTGCCGGCATTTCATGCTGAGCGCCGTAATATGACGTATTACGGCGCTCAGCAATGAAGCAGCAGGCACCAGCGAGCGGCTTTTAAACACTGTCTTTTTTTTTTGATGCAGAGGAGAGAGAGGGGCGCCTAGCTCGACGGCCCTCGTTCTCCCCCGCATAAAAAAAGAGTGTTTAAAAGTTGCTCGCTGGTGCCCGCTGCTTCACTGCTGAGCGCCGTAATACGTCATATTACGGCGCTCAGCAGTGAAGCAGCGGGCACTGCAACAGTGGTGGAAGACAGAAGCCTCGCGCTCCCATCGCTGGACCACAAGGTGAGAGAACTACAAAGGGGAGAGGGTAGATAGTGAGTGGGGGGGAGAGGTGTTAGAAAGTGATAAGGGAGGGAGAGGAGTTAGAAAGTGATAGGGGAGGGAGAGGGGGTAGATATAAGTAAAGAGTGTGCATTAATGTGTGGATGCATTGAGTGAATGAGGGAGAGCATGAGTTAATGTGTGGATGAGTTGTCTGAATTAAAGTGTGAATTAGTGAGTGACTGTAAAAGTGTTTGTGTATCATAGATGTATAGTTGTGGAAGGGCAAAGATGGCACTAGCAGGAGGTTTGAGCCTTGGGGACCAAGATGGCACAGGCAGGGTGTATATGGGACCAATATGGCACAGGCCGGACTGTTTTGGGGACAAAGTTGTCTTGTGCTGGGCTATTTGGGGACAAAGATGGCAAATCTTATGTGTGTGATCTGGGTGCTGGTCAGGTTCTATGTGGGCAGTGCAACCTGTGATCTATGCCTGTAATTTAGGGGTTTTTATGTGAATTCCAATTGATCTATACCTGCAAAGCTGGGTTTTTGTGTTATTCTGTAGATCCATATCTGCTATGCTATGTTTCCATACATTATTTATGTATACCTGCAAATACAGGGTTAATATGTCTTATTCAGTTGATTAATACCTGCAATGCTGTTTCCATGTATTTGATCTATACCTGCAATGCTACGTTTCATATATTGTTATTGTATACCTGCAAATACAGGATTTGTATGTCTGATTCTGTTTATTTGATATATACCTTCAGTGCTGAGATCACAAGTGAATTTCAATTGATCTGGATTTGTGTGTTGATCTATACCTGCTATCGGCAGCAGGGTCCAATATTTATATATTTATATATATGGGCAGCAGGGGCTAGTAAATTGGTTTTAGATATTTGGACAGGGGCGCAATTTCAGTGCTTGCTATAGGCGCTATTTTCAGTAGATACGCCTCTGGATAGAGGACTCTCTAAATAACCCAGATGCAGATCTTTACAAAAAAAATTTCAAAAAATAATCTTGATACATAGACGCAAACATTCACATTAGTTGGATAGATTTATTGGTGAGATTACATATAATAATAAAATGTGTATATTATTTCTTAGGTGGTACATTTTTGAATCGTGCATGTCCAATGGAAGCCAGGGCTGCCACAAATATAATAAATTCGTTGAAATCCACCTTGGAGTCACCATTTTCATCAAGATCCTTTAAGAGTTCTCCGGAAGCATCTTTCTCCTTTGCACTCTAAAAATATTAAAGAAAATGATGAGAAATCATGATGACGTATATTTTAAAGCTACTTACTAACAATATCATTAATACATTATTTAACATTTTGTGCTTTCCAGCTATTTTTGATTTGACAATTTACTGCCACACAAATTTGGAATATATGAAACCTTTATATGTATAATTGTTTGAAATACCATACTTCTTTAAATTCAATACAACGTTGTGTAAATAAATGAAAAACATGGCACCTTAAATCTTGGTGTCATATTAAAGTTGTGTTGCTCAGAATTTCTGCCAATGTTTCTTTTAAAAAAAAATGTTGGCTGTCTTTTTTGTTTTTAGTCTCAAGTGTAAGTAGTTTGATTCTTGTCTGTAAACTGAATGGCATGACCAAAAAACGAAAAGATTCTATCTATAATGAAATGGAAACCATTGTGACAATTAAAGATGCCCAGGACAAAAAAAGGAGTTAAGGCGGTAGTATAGTTAACCGTTTCACAAATTGCACAACTCATTGCTTTTGCACTGAATTTCAGGAATGTAGATTTTCAAAAATTACCAAATTTAGAAAAATGCCCAACAAAGTCTTTCGCTTTCAAAAATACTCATTATTTTTCTAATTATATATTATTATTTAGAGCGATGATCCTAGATAAAAAACAAAGCATTTAAGGCAGTGATACTCTTCAAATAATACATTTATACATACTTACATAAATACTTGTATCATAACTTCTTTAGTAGAATTCTACTGTTTGTCATACTGATCAGCTGGTTAGTGTGTGATCATTGTTGTGTTATTGTATAGGGATAGAAAAGTATTGCATAGGATATGCAGTCATTAACCACCACTTCACAAACTATACACATACAATATAAATATAAATGTTGTAATATGAAACATCCTCCTAACATAATATAAAATTATAAAACAATCATACCGAAAGAATCCCAGGCAATTCTTTCTCCACAAGGGTCTTCAGTTCCTCTTTGGTAAGAGAATCTTTGTCGCCTTCAGTAGCCGCATAACGATCAAAGACATCAATGATCATTGCCACAGCTGTCTCTAATTCGGTCATCTTGGCAAACCGGGCTCTGCTGTAGCTACTAAGCTTGATAATTGAATGCAGGCAGAATGGCGAGGGCATATACCGCTATCATTTATATAGCATATGTCTCTAAGTATGAACCAATCACTTAATCATACTAATCACTGAGTAAATATTACATACCTGGCAACAGCATTGATAAATGTAGGTGTCGTTCAGTTAAAAGTTACTACAGTAAATAGATCTTTGCTCTGCAACTATTGACTTAGTAGCAGGGTAGAAACTGCTAAATTTGCTATGACTTAGCAGACACACCTTAAATACATTCTGACAATTATATAACCCAGTCACTTAAATCCATATCTAAACAAAAGATGTTTAAATTAGTATTTGTAATGTAACGACTCCCTTTTTTACTTATACTCTTAATCCTGGCTTACACACAACTGGGAAGGATACCCGGGAATACCCGGGAAGGTTGGTACCAATGGCTCATTGCCCCCCACGTACACACTCAATCACTCACCATACACATTTCCTCTAACACACACAAACTCACACTCACACTAAGGCATACTCTATCACATGCCACTGCTCTATCACACCTCGCTCTTCTATCATAACTCGCACCATTACTTTGGAACCATTCACACAATGTGAAAACAATTGGTATTTTGTGAATATTGAACGATTGTGCGGGGTAATTAGTTCCTTTTTGAAGTTATTGAAGGATTTAGAGGGTCCAGCTCAGGTTTGAAAAAATCAGGTTCTTTGGGTAAAGAGTATGGTGAGGGGTAATGTAATGTAATGTGATAAACTGAGCATCTATAAAGGAGGCTCTTTCTTGTGAAGTGTCCCCCTTGGGCTTCTATTTAAGTACAATTATGGAAGAGAACATGTGGAATAATGAATATATCATGCTTTATCTATTTTTATTAAAACAGGATTAGGATGAGGAGAGAAGAAGACCTGATGTCAAGTCTTTCAATTACCGGGATCAAGCCTTTTGTGCTAGTGTTTATAGTGAGAAGCATAAGGCTACAAGTTTGGGTTTATTTTAGCATTTAGATTTTTGAAAGTCCATAGAAATCTTGGGAGCTCGGGCTAGTTTAATTATGTTAAAATCGTATGCAAAAAAAGATTTGTGCATAGAAATGTAAAATAGGGAAAGAAGGATGTCAGGTGTGGGTGAGTATATTGTTCCCACAAAAAACATCAAGGTGTTTTATTTTAGGACACAAGAAGAAAATATTTTGGGACAGCAGGCACGTCAAAAGCTCATCTGTTTTGCTTTTAATGATCACTGTAGGTGGCCTGATTCATTATTGAAGCAACTTTAAGACTACGTATTCATCCTGGCTGTTTAAATTGTTAAGTATTTTAGTTTGAAGGTTCCTTTTATATTGATAAAAGTATGCCAATGGATTTATCTGCTTCAATGTAAGCTCATTTGAGCCGGGCCCTCCTCACCTGTTGTCTCTTTAAGTCAAATTGTTATGTTATATACTACATGTTATGTCCTGTCTACCCATTGTACAGCGCTACGGAATTTGATGGCGCTATAAAAAACAATAAATAATAATAATGTTTATTTCAAATCTTTTTCATCATCCTTGGAATGGCTTGTTAGAATAGTTTCAGGAATTGAATCTATGATGAATTGCTTGGATAACTTTTTATTTATTGGTAGGGGCAGGGCCGTCTTTAACACAGGGCAAAAGTGGCTGCTGCCCCTTGAGCCCGCAGCATCCATAGTTAGAGCGGTGGCAACTGTGACCGGCCCCCCACTCCGTCATAACTGCCGCATTGAGTTGGCGATGGGGTGGGGGGGTGGAGCCCAAGGCAAATGCTTGCCCAGGGTCTGATCAATATTAAAGCTGGCCCTGGGGAGAAGTAGTAGCAGTACTTGCTTTGTGTTGCTGAATTCATTATTGTTATTCATTATTATTTGGTATTGCCTGGCCAGCTATAACGCGGTTTGCCCCACAAAATCTTTACAGTTCTTAAGCTTCATAATTCATACAGATAACATGTAATTAAAACTTCATTGCAGAAGATTGGTTTTATGGGAATCTTTACTGTTAAAAGAGATTACAATCCTACGGGTTTTTTTTATGCCCCCCGCTTGGATTAGCTGGCAAAGAGAAATTATAGTACACTTACTGTAGATAGAGATAGCTGGTTGACTACTTGGGCCAGGATTTCAAACCCAATGTTTGAAAAGGTGTGCTAGAGATGCAACAAAGAACAAGGCGCCTTCATTCATACCCGGTGGTCGTGTGAAAAAGAATCATGGAAAAACCTTTTTTATTATTATTTCAGAAATATTGAATACAATATTATTCCCACAATCAAAAAGGGCCCTTATGATTGTGGCCATTGGCATTCTTTCTCCTAATAATTGAATCATTTTTTTCTGGCAGTTACCCGAAACTCCCAGCTTGGGGAAAAGAACAGAGGCCCTGAAACTCAGCAGACTGACGAACAGGCGGCCATGCCCGACGACCTCCATCACCTCCGTAACAAATACAGGAACCCACAATACATCTGTGAGGATCTCGATAATAGATCCCCTCGCTCTAACCTAAGAGCAAGTGACAGCTCTTGGAAATTTCTTAACACTTTAAGCGGCTACCGCTAGACCTCAAGGACACAATGCTTCACAGTCAAAGAGTCTGTAGGGCCCTTAGGGATGTCATAATGAAAATGAACTACTGCATTTTAAACTAAGCCATACTGAACACTGTAAATGAGGATACCCCTTCAATCGACAGGGTGAATCCCCTATTCTTTACAGATCTTTCCCCCTACTTGGCAGGCACCAAAACCGCTGCTAGAATTCCTAAGGATATACCGGACTTCTTGCCCCATCTACAGATTTCTACCAGGGCAGCTGTAAAAGAGCACATGAGAGCCCAGCAGAGGAAGATCAGGCAGCACAAACCCAGGCGATTCAGCCCCTACAGACAGAGTTTGTTTTATGTTTGTTTTAAGTTTGAGTTTTCAGCACGTTTTTGTACAAGACGAAAGGCAGGCCAAACCTGTTTCACAAGTTCTCCAGTTTTAAAGGTACCGGAGCCCTTAACTTTGTTAAAGAATACCTGTCAGTCTCCTGCCTTCTAAATGGAACCTGTGCTTGCAATTTTACTTTTTCGTCTTTGAAAACTCTTAAGGTCCCTTGTATTAGAAGGATAATCTTAATGTGGATCTCTTGCTGATTTTGTCTTCCTTACATTTCTCATCTCTACAACCTTTAAGAGACCAGTCTGATTTGATAATGGATAATGAAATTACATACTAAGAAAGAATAATGTTTGGAACATAAGACATGCTCTGAGGCTTTCTAAAAACCCTATGCTTTGCATCCATCAACTCTATTGTTTTGATATTTTCTCCCATCTAAATATTTCAGAATGGCAACCAGAATAATGAGAGATTTTGTATAATTTAGTATTGAACTTTTGGACCATTTTACAGGAATTTCCTTTCCCTAGGTTGATGTGATATGCACATACCTGGGAACTCTCTGATGAGCACTGGGAGCAGTGCTCATCCGGCAATACCCGGGTCAAAACCCGAATCCTCTGGGTCGCGAGAGCGGGGCCTTGACACGCCAGCTCCCCGCCCATTTTTCCTTAAAATTGGGGTGTTTCCCTCTGCCGTAAGCCCCCGACATCAGCGGGAACTCCCATTAACGTCAGCGGGGCCACCCGCTCAGTGTGCAGTCCTGGCCGTGTCCCGCAAGGAGCCGGAGACCCAGATGTTTCCAGGTATGGATATGCATGGGTCATGGTCTGATTTGCAGATACATTAATGCATTTTACTACACGTAGATCAATGCATGCTCTAAGATATTGGCTGCATCTTCTGAAAGCATGAAGTGTACATAAGTACACTCTCTGCATAGGCTCTGTAGCTGGCATTTAAATCAACGCGAGTGGCTATAGAATATAATAATAATAATTAATATTATTATTATTAATAATAATTATATTCTGTTATTTTGTTGTCAGACAAAGTGGTCATTTTTTTAAATCCGACACATTTATACATCTAACATTAATATGACCGCTATGTACATTTAATTATGTGACACAATACTTTCCATTTAAATAACGACCTTAAAAAACATTTTGTCTGTTGTAGTTTAGACCACAGAACAAAAGCTCCATCTCTGAAAACCGTAAATTGTTTCCTTTTTAGCCATACAGCCTTGCTCACCCACAGGTAGAAGCCACATTATCTACAACCTAATATATTTTTGACTTGAACATTTTTACCATTTCCTTCATTTACAGTCTTAACTGTCTGCACATAAAATGATTTTTAATTTCATTTCTTTTGCAACCAGCTATCATCCAATTGTTATTTTATGCAACTTATTTACATTTTTATTTTTTCTGTTAACGCTTATTATTGTGAATTACGCATTCTCAGGTTGACATCTTAATTAGATTTATTGATATAGCGCCAGCAGATTCTGTAACGCTGTTACAACAAAGTCAGTAACGTTTTAAAGTCACACACAATAACAAACTGGTACAAAAGGAGACGAGCTTGCAATCTAGTCGGTGGCAAGTGAAAGAGTAGGTCAGTACTGCTTGCTCAGGGTTGAGTTGATCGAGTCAAGGATGTCAGAAACAGCACTTACCTCACGACATACAGTAACCGCCCCGGGTGCCAAAAACCCTAGGTCCGCTCCTCCACAGAACACTAGTCACATAACAGTTTGTGCATGGAGCCACCACCGGTTATGGCATGACTAATCACCGGCTTACAGCAAGACTAAAAGAGGACAATTGTTGAAAGCAGGCACAGCTAATATGCCCACATGGCTCATACATAGACTAGAAAAATGTTCCACTCAGCTCTGACTCATGTTCTGGTTTTCTAGATGTCCTACTGTTGGTCAAACAACAAATAATGTGAACTTTCTCATAAAGTTAATTTGTTATTTCAAATTTTTCAGTTCATGGGAAGACTCAATTAAATATTACTTTATTATATCCAGGACACACAAAACATCATGTTAGTAAATTATCACTAGCAAAATGCTCTATTGCGTATTTTATTTTTTTATTTACCATTTTATATCATTCCAAAATGGTTGCACAATCCCATGAGTTGGTTTTTACACCATGGTCTACACCAGTTTTGTTTTTATTGTTTCACAGAAATATGTTTCGTTTTTCCTCCGTACACGTTATCAAACCAAAACCGGAACACAGTTTAAGCACTGATTTGTCTCTACATGGAGGAATTTCCTCTTTATACACACAATATATGTGTTTTAACCACCAATCTGCTAGACAAACGCCCTGACTGCTTATGGTAAACAGTACAATAGCTCAGTCTTGATAACCCAACTGGACACTCTGACTTATGGAGGAATGGACCTCATGAGCATTGCTGTAAACAAGCTCAGTGAGGCAAAGTCATCCAAAATATCACATGACTGACCACAATGGCAGCCTTCAGGTCTGCAGAGAAATAGGGATGAGCCTAAGGTTAGCGCAGTATGGTTGGTGGAGTATTTAGTTTCCCTGACAACTAAAGCACATACTAAAACACAAACTCACTCTAACACCCATTCAACTTACACTAACTCTCTCTAACTGTGTCATAAGTTCTCTTTCTTTCCCTCTGTGTTACTTCTCGTGGAACCCCGTCTTTATTGCGAGCAGTGGTGCTCCTATGGTGGGGTCACGTAATGCACGTTACCTGAACCTCCTGGTTACCGTGAGCCCTCCACACCTGTCTTAACATGCTCCTGCAATGAAATGAAGCCAGCTTTTTCTCAATGCTAACCTATTTTACTGAATACAGCACTAGATTTTAGTTTAGTTTATTTTTTTTTCCATGGGACAAATATGGGTGAAATATTAGAAGAAATGGGCACAGCTTTGGCAGGAGTGGCCGATGTTGTCATTAAATCATCCCCTTCATCCTTCCTTTACTTTATTGAGAATCCAGGCAATCAGGAAGGCTCTGGTGAGTAGATGATTTTGGTTTATCTTCATGAGGATTTTTGATTGACAAGTAGTCAGTAGATTCATAGAGTGTTGAGACAGCCTAATAATAATAAAATGGCGTTTATGAGAGTGTTGTAAATACTACACGTTACAACAACAAAATTTATGTTGGGTTTTTTTTTTTGCTGAAACATGAATAATTTGTTTTGGTCGAAAGACAAAACGTACACAATGTGTGTATACACTGCAGTGTAGACCAGCTGTTTCCAGTGCAGTGTGCTGATTAAACATAGGTACAGGCAACATGGATCTTTGTATAGTTCTTGTTAATTTTGGGAGTTTGATTAGAAAAAAGCATTACATAAGGAATATTGTAGGTTTCAGGATATTCCCAAAATATTTCTTTTTTATTCTATGCAAAAATATTTGTTGGGAAGGCTATGGGTTAATCCATGGCAATTTCTGGAGTGTTATTTAAACTCATAACTCTCAGACCATCTACAAGCTTCCATCATGAGTTGTCTCTAGTTGAGTCTATTCAACTGGACTTCATGCTAAATCTTGGGAAAGCTGTAAAATTATTTCAGGGTAACTCATTGAGGTTTAAGGTTGGCGCCCCCAAGGAAGGTCCCCAGTGAGGAGAAAGCAGGAACTAACCCGGACACTCGGGGTAGCAGAGCTTCATCTGGAGTGTTACATGTATGAACACATTACACCTTACAAGTTAATGCAGAAACTCCTGCACAATGTCAATATAACAGCAATACTTTATATATATATAAAGTAAAATATGTTATTACCCATTTCACAGAATTTGATGATGTTGAACTTTGCCCATCAGCGTCATAGTTATCTGCATTGATTATGTCCAATTCCGTGTATTCCTCTATCCTCTCTTCTATCTTAATTTTACCTAAAAAAAAATAAGTAAGCATTACAGAATAATAATATTATGCTTAAATTAGACATCCTGAAGATATTCCCTATACAACTGGTCCTTTTAATGCTGTCATTTGTCTAGATATCTACCGTGAAGTTTATATTAGTTTTGTTTTGTGCCGGAAATATAAAAAGAATAAAAGAAAATCAATTGGGCAACCTGTGTGGATCTGTTTGGGAGACTTATAGTAATAAAGAATTATTACTGAAAGAATGGGCCCTGTTATCATTTTGCATATCCTGTTTCTTTAATGTAACAACCATATGATTATTAGAAGCTGATATAAGGCCTACAAAATGAAACCTAAACAAATGTAGTATATCGAGACAAAGGGCTCAGGTTTATTTTGTGAGATTTATATTTTTCTTTATGTGCTTGAGCAGGAAAGTTGCAAATTAATTGGCAATTTCTCAAATACAAAATTAGATTCCAAACCCAGGACTAATGGTACCCCGGTATAGCTAAGGCTATATATATATATATTATATTATATATAATATATATATATATATATATAATAAACCAAGTACTCAATCACATACACAAGACTGCAATAACAGAATGGTTTATATACTGTGTATATACCATGAATACTTGCATACTTGCTTTTTTTCTTCTTATGCACAGACAATATCCAATCAACACCATGGCGGGAAGCATGGTTGAGATGCCAGCCAAACCAGAATGATTACTGTTCTGTACTGTGTAAAGTAATCCAAATAATATAATTAATCAAACATCTCAAATTACAGAAATCGTACGCAGTGAGTTATGTTAATTTCTTGCTTTGGATCTATTGAGCACTCAGTAAGGAAAGTAAATGCACCAAAACATTTTAATTAAAGTATACCTCCCAAATCCTCCTGTCCTTCTTCATCTCCTTGCTACCCGTCTTCCAGAAGCCCAGAATGTTTTATGGGTGATTAGTTGATACATTTAATTGGGGGCAACTTGAAAAAGTTATGTATACTTTTAGGATCCCCTCTCTTCTTATGATGGATTTATGCAGAATAAAGCCAGGATTAAGACTAAATGGGGAGTCTTAATTATGTACAACGTGAATATAAAGTGGTTAAGGGAATAAACCCAAAGCAATCAAAAATGTGCCCCGATAAAACAGATGGGGGCACGAGATTAGCAGAGCCAGGACAAATGTGAACAGAGTATGAGCAGAATATAATTAAAAAAGTTCACAATGTGCCATAAGAGCACAATTTTGATTTAATCCATCTGATCAACAGCTATTTTACAATTTCTGGATTGGATATAGAATCTGGTTTATGTATAGTAACAGGATAAAATGGCTTTGTAAGTTAAATTGCCTAAATAAAATAGTTCATTTTTTCAAAATCCCTCACTCAGTTATTCTATGAAAATGGGGAGTATTATTTAAATACAAAAATAAATACCGCTCTATGAATATTATTTTTCACCTGCACTGTAAATTGAGTGCATACGAAGGTTGTTTGCATTACTAGCACACCAAGGAATCCTATCACATCTCTAACTATGATTCTTTATTTTTGTGAGTATTCAGAAAAAGTCATAATGTACTTAATCATCCAAAAATTATATAATGCTTGTATACTTATGGTGAATTAGCTTTAAGGTTAACGCTCATACTTACCAGTCTGGCACACATTTAATGTTGTACCGTTTCCTCGTCCTCTTTGAAGACTAGGTATTTCGATATTGATTTCGCAGACATACATGCCCTCATCTCTCGTTGTAGTAGAGTTAATATGTATCTCTGCTTTGTCCTTAGTTATGACGTAATCATGGCTGTTATGACTTCTAGGACTAATGGTGACAGTGTCTTCCTCTTCCCATAAAACAAATGCTAAAGTTGTTTCGTTATTTCTTTCTGCAGATATATTATATAATTTCCAGGACACTCTGATCCGCCTGACAGGGGGAAGAGCATTCCAGCTGCATGTTACAATAGCTCTCTCTCCTTCCTTTACCTCTAAACGCGTTGGGGACTGAGTGACGTTTAGAGTGTTACAGAGATATGCTATAAAAAAAGAGAAAATTCATACATAGGTTGATAAACAAGGCACTACCATGCAGTTTTGGAAAGTATTCTCAAAACAGTCATAAGATTAAAAAAAGAGGGTAAAAGAGTGAGTGTATGTATGTTAGAGTGAGAGTATATGTGTAAGTGTATGTGTGTATTAATATTTCTATATGTGTGTGTTAGCATGAGTGTGTGTATGTTTGTGTATTAGTATGAGTATGTGTTGGTGTGTTAGCGTAAATGTGGTTGTGTAAGTGCGTGTGTGAACCTGTATGTGTAAGTGTCTGTTGACAGCATGAATATGTATATGCAAAGGTGTGTGTTAGCATGAATGTGTATGAATGAGTGGCACTTGTCTCTATACGCAACAATGCTAAAAAAATAGACTCTGTCCCAATATGATACGTCTACTGTGAAAATCTAACAGCTGAATTTCAAAAGAAATCTTCTCAAACACGGACTAGTTTTTAATGGGATTTAATGGGATTTTCGCTTATATGGTCAGATGCCAAATTGTTGTCATTGAGCGTTATGCGCACTGACTTTTTGCTGCTACAAAACACAAGAGTCTGACCTGTGTGTTTGCTGGTGGGTTAACGATCTCCTAATAGGGAACTATGTTAGCACATTATAAGACATACTGATACAAAAGAATTAGAGGGCCCTTACAGTTTATTACTAAGGAAGGCTGTTGACCAAACATAATGTGTAGTTTAATCTGTGGGGTGATTTTCCATAACAGAAGCTCTTAATAATGAACTCCTGGTTTCGTGAATAAAACCCAATTTCAAGCCATGTACTGTAGGCACCAAAAAGACACAGACCTGAATATACTTATTGTTTACCATATACTTCTATTTCATGTTGGACGTGATTATGGATACTGAACCGCTTGCCATGTGACGCAGGATCATTAAGCAAATTGTGATGGTATAGTAATTTTAAATCAATACTGTGGGAAAATTATATAAAATTATATTATTTGAATATATTTTTAATGTCATGTGGTCTAAACAATATTAAATGTGGCTTCTGTAGTCTTACCATAGAACAGAGAAGGGTCAGACATGCAATGAGGCTTGGAAAATAAACTGTGGTTATGGTCATAACCAACTTTCTGTAAAAATGACCTAGATCACAAAAATCCTCAAATAAAAGGTCTCAATAAGAATAAACGTAATTATTATTTTCAAAAATAACATTATATAGCTATAAAATAATACCACCTGGTGTTATAATGCTGTACTCGAGCAGCCAGAGATAAAGCTACAGGAGCAGTGAGAGGTAAGCCGGAATATATGTATCTGTGTTTGTATGTATGTATGGGTGTGAGCATGGATGCGTAGTTGTGTGTATGAGCATGGATGAGTAATTGTGTCTGTGTGTGAGCATGGATGTGTAATTGTGTGTGTAAGCATGGGTGTGTTAGTGGGGTTAGATGGAGTGTGTGTTTATGTGTGTAAGTATGAATAAGTGTGTGTAATTTGTGTAAGTGTGTTTAAATATGTTGTGTGTTGGAAAGAGGCAAAGAAGGCACAGACCAGTTGTGTGGGCAATGATGGCACAGACAAGCTGTTGAAGTTGGTGGGGGCTGGGGCAATTTTTGCACCAGGGCCCCGTGGTTTCTAGTTATGCCCCTGTACTGCACCTTAGGTCGGGATCATAATTTCAGCCAAGGACCTAACCTGATGTAATTGTGAGGACCTGCAATAAGCTATATAAATGTATAACTCACCTTGACAAATCACATGAAGTCCAATAAGTAAGACGGAGCATTTTCTAGTCATAGTTACTGGATGTTCATGGTTGAATCAGTGCCTGCTGGGTGCAGGAAACACAGAGGTATACTTCTCACTCCATTCAAACACTTCCTCTTCTTGTTCGTCATCATGCAATTAGAGCACTGTGACATTAAAGGGCAGTGGATGTAGCACAATTGCCATCAGCAAATATAAGAGCTGGCCTATGGGCAACCTTCTAGTATGGATGTTCATAGCTGCGTATAACATTTAATGAGAAATCCAAAAAAACAGATCCCATTTTCTCCACTGTTGGAGAATCATAGTCTAAATATTAGCAGAGGCTTAGCTGTAATGTTAGAAAATTAAAGTAAAGTAATGGGAATACTAAGTGGATCGAGATGTACTAGCTGTCCGACATGGTTGTGCTAGTTGTGGCTACAGACAGCTGCTATTCCAGAAATTTAGCTTTATAATTATTTACTTTTTAATGAAAATTATGTTATAATGTTTTTTAATAGATAACAAAGCATAGCCTGACTTATTATCCAGCCGTGTGATACATGCATTTGATTGTATCAAATTATGCAACATGGCTATAACAGTATCAAATGATTTTAGATATTTAACCAGTTTAGGGGCTTTTGCATTAATCCAAAGTGTAGCTTTTTAGGGGGTTATGCTTGTAAGGGACTCAAATCCCTTACAAGCTCTTTAGGAGCTTAGAAGGATTGTTGGGTAGGACTTCCAAAACGTTCTGCTGTTCATTTAAAATGTTGTTATTATTACGCTTTGATTTATACAGCGCCATCATATTCCGCAGAGATGTACAGCGAGGATGTCTTAAATAAAAATACTGGTGGTCAGCTGCTAAGTTACCGAGACATTGGTTCTGTCAGCGCTCCGTCTTGTTTCCAATGTGCTACATACAGAAACACCAACAAACACTGCCACAATTGTGCTATTTTTGTGATCCTTCCTATCAACATTGCGTTGTTTAGCACTTTTGTGCGGAATTATTGAGAAAACGCTGTGTGGTTGAAGGTGTAAATGTCGAAGCATTTCCATTGGCATAAAACCCTTTTTCCCTTTTAAAATAGAAACTGTTATTTTTGCACGTTGCGTACTTATATTGTAAGTAAGGTACCTCAAATTGCTTCCTAATTAGGTTGTTTTTACTTGAAGCAGTAGAGACATAACATTTTGCAGGTGAGTGTTCCCTAATCCTCTAAAATCCAGGGTTCGCTACAGCGGCAGTACTAACCAGACATTTGGCACAAGAAGCCAGCATTTTGTTTGCAACAATGCATGGCTGGAGTAGTGCCGTTTTAAGTCACTTGTGGCATAAATATTAACTTGACGGCATCATACCTTGTGCCACATGTGATGTCATCGGTATAGTATTTCGATCACCAAGAGGCTTCCATGTCCCGAGAACTAGCTTCTCAAATAGCAGAGGATCATGGGTGGATGAGTACTCGCATGAAGTATAGAAGTAAATTATGAGGTCTCTATTTGTGCAGCAGATATTATCTATATATTCTTTACAATCATAGGTAATAACTGTTTCAATTGCAGCTGTTAAAGAAAAGAAGAAGAATGTTATGTCCAGGTATCCAATGTTAATCAGTAAGGTAACTTGTTTGTAACTGCGGATTTTAGTAGTCCTCCACGGCTTTCTGTGAAATGACAGCCACCTAAAAATGTGTTGTGGGCACAAAAAGAACAGGCAATTTCTGATGCCAAAAACAGACTGAACAATAATAAAGAGTAGCTGATAAATGTATTAATGGCAATGACCGATGAAGAATACACAAGTATTTGGTCAGAATGTAGTATACTTGGTGAATAAAGCTTCGGTGTATACAAATCTGTTGTATTTAGATGCCTCTCCAAAGTTAGTCATGAGTTCCCTTTCCCAGAATTTTCTTGCTGTTCCCTCCATCTCTAACATGTGCCATGTATCCCATCACCTCCATTTACCTCCATTTACTGATCCTGAGCACATCATTATCTTAAAAATGGTTCTCCTGCTATTAGCCGGTGTTTCTGGGTGCCTTCAGGGTCCCCGGCAGCCTGGTCATTTTTTTTTTATTTTTTTTTTACGCGGTGCAGAATGAGGGGGAGAGCCTAGCAACTGCTCGGCGCCCCTCAGTCTCCTTCGCGCCTCTCAGTCTCCTTCGCAAGGCTTCTAGCTCCGTTGCGGTGCCGGACGTCATGTTTTGGCTCTCAGCAGTGAAGCAGCGCAGCGGCAGTGCAGGAAGCAGCGGCAGAGCAGGAAGACTGAGGCGTCGTGCTCCCACCGCAGGACTTCTGAATGGTAAGTCCAAAACCTTTAACTACAAAGGGGAGAGGGTAGATAGTGGGGAGGGAGGGCATTGTAGATAATGTGAAGGGAGGGGGGTAGATAGTGAGAAGGGGGTAGAAAAGGGGAATGGTAGATAGTGAGAATGAGTGAATGTGTGGATGAATTGTCTGAATGAGGGAGATAATGAATGAGTTTGTGAGAATGCATTAATGAATGTGTAAATTTGTGTGAATGGGTGAGAGAATAAATGATTGTGTGAATTAATTATGTGAATGAAGTTTTTTATGATGGGGGGGTCATATTCGGTTTCGGACTGGTAAATGCTGCATTTTTGGTTTCAGTCCATAGTATATAGCGATAGGAGTTATGTTGCACTATTATCAATGTCTGGCTCAATGTATAGTGATAAGGATTACGTTGTACCACCATCAATGTCTGTCTCAGAATATAGTGATAGGTGTAATGCTGTACCACCGTCAATGTCTGCCTCAGTATATAGTGGTAGGTGTTATGCTGTACCACCTTCAATTTCTACGCCAGTTTCTAACGATAGAAGCTATGCAGTTTTAAAGTGTTTGGGGGGTGACACATACAGGATCCGCTCCAGGTGCCAAATACTCTAGGTACGCCCCTGCCTTAATGTTAATGACACCATCATCTGCCTGTCCTCTCACGATCGCTGCCTTGGTGTCACCCTCGACTCTAACCTCTCATTCAACCCCCCCATCACTTCCATTTCCATCTTTAAAAACTTTGCCCACCTTCCTATCACAAGATGTCACTGAACTTTTTTGTTCATGCCCTCATTATCTCCCACATTGAATAATAAAACCCTGTCTTAGCTAGTCTCTCTCATACCTGTCTGCTGCCAGACTTATTTTCCTCACTCATCGCTTTACTAACACCTCCCTCCTCTGTCAGTATCTTCACTGGCTGCCTACACACTTCATGATTTATTTCAGAATCTTAACTCTTACTTTTACTTCCAATTTGGCCCTTGTGAAAGTCGCTCAGATCCCTAATCTTGCCCATTTTTCCTTCTTTTAACACATCAACATTGAGGACGAAATGTTCACTTGCTGCTCAATATATCCCACCCACTGACGTGATAACAAGATTATTAGTGTTTTTTTACTTCACCTGTCAGTGGTCATAATGTTATGGCTGATCGGTGAGTATATATATATATATATAATATATATATATAGATATATATATATATTCATACTGAACTTGCATTTCGTCACACATAACTTGAAACATCTAATTTTGCAGGTGCACATGCATTAATCTATGAGTTGCTTTGAGAGTATTAGTAAGCACTGGCATTGAGTCTGGTCAGTTGAATTAACCCTTATCTCAAATGACTACTCGACTTTGTGAATAGGCCTAAGTGTGTTGGCCTATAGGTCAGCTGTTAAGTTAAAATAAGATTTGTAAAAAAATAACCATGACTTGCAACCAATGACTAGTTGGTCATATGTCATATATTGGTTTTATATTTTTCTTGTTTAGTCTTACTTGACTATGTTCTTAGGTGCAAAATCACATCTTATTGTGAGGCTTATGTAAGTATCCGACAAGTGCTCCTATATTCCCTCCTGGTAAAGCAATCCTGCATTGCTAATACCATCGCTTTATTCACTAAAGGTTGTGTTTCAGCTCCTTTACTTCTCTATACATTATGAAACTCTAAACTTACAAGCTTTCGCAAATGAGTTTAATAAAGGTGGCTTGTGCAAGCTGAGAGTATTGTCTGCCAAATGTGTTTTGGGCTCTCATTGGACCACTGGTCTGTGCTTGTCCCACATGCTGAATGTTGCTATTCCTCCCCTGGTTTACATTAAGAATTTGTAATCTAAAGAAAATAAATCAACATCTCTTCAGTATAACTGTATCCTACAATGGTTAAATGTTGTTTCTATTGTGTGTGCCCCATTATATGCAGTGAAGAAGAAACAATACATAAAGTAGCTTTTTCAATAATATACATTCATATCCAAAAATGTAAACACTTCATGAACCATCAATATTAATGGATCGTTTTCAGCTAAACATGTTGTTTATCTGGGTTTTAGTACTCAAAGCAATATGTTAATATTGAGAAAAGTATCTATTTCTAAAATTGAACTCAGTTTAATTATATGTGAAGGACAGGCTGAAGCTGCTACAATTAAGGAACTTCAATGGCTTCATCCATAAAGCACACAAGATGAATCTTCTGAACCATACATAGCCAATTAAGACATCTGTGTTACAATTTCATGACAAATGACCCTGAAATAAACTATATTAGGTTTATAAGATAATGAGAATAAAATAGATTTTAACCAAAAAAGCATTAACATTACCCGTTTATATCTATATTGCTAGTTAGTACAGTATCTCCACAACTACTATGAATCTTCTAATGTTTTAAAGTTAAAAAAACTTAAAGAATATAGGGTGTTAGGAATAGAAAGTGATCATGACAAATATGTATTAGCTCCATATAAACCAGTGGAAATCTACTGCTGATTGCTCCAATCTATTGGTCTATATGGTAATAAAAGAAAACCTTTCAAACTAAGCCAGAATCACATTTCTTCATAAGTCCCAGCTTATCTACAAGGTAGTGTACATGCTGACATATAAAAATGCAGTAGCTAAGATAGGTAATGCTTGATTCTACAAAAATACATAGATATCATCTGTATTAGTTTTGTTGTAAATATCATTTGTGCAGCCATTTTTAAACACAAGTTGATAATTGATAACCAGTGCAAGTAATATAATGCCAAGTCCCCTGATTTCATATCCTGCCATTCCATGTCTTAAAGGTACAGAGTACCTTTTATTACTCAGCAGATGACAATGGGGGTACGGGGGTTGATCTTAGGTCAGCCCTAGGGCAGTGCAAAATGTAAATAGGTTGCTTCCTTTACAAAAAGAAATGTGCTTTAATTATTACTGTTGAAGCGTGAGCTAGATGTGAACTACCATTAAATAACAATGAAATATGATAAAACAGGGGTCTTTTGATGCAAAAACTCATCCAATGGGCTACAATGGACTGGGTGCCTTCACATAGCCCTGGGAATCCAATGCTACATCAGTGAGGCAACTACCCATTCTTGGCACACAACGGTGATTGTCTTTACCATCAACAAATAACCATATGCATAATGGAACTTGGATGTTAATAAACTCTCAAAAAAATAACATCTTCTCCTAATAGAGGCCTGAAATTACCCAATGGTCGAGTCCATGGTCACGCCAGTTATTTTATTTAGTTTGCCCCTCAAAGAAAAGTGTATGAGAGAAATGCCATTAAATGTAAGAAATCATGGCAATACACAGCTGCTATTTTATACTTACAGGTTTCAAAATAAAAAGCAAATGCAAAATGACAAGAGAGAAATAAAATAAAAGCAAAGTGAGGAAATCTGTTACTGGACCAACTGAAATGATTTCTAATGGCTCTACAACAGTACATTAAATTTATAATAAAAAAATATATTGTTATGATTTTTTTGGTAATGGGATTTTATAACAGCTCACAAGATGCGGCAGGAAAGGACAAATGCCACTGGCTATTGTTTAATAATCTGGCAAAGACCTGTTTGAATTACCATGAAAATTATGTTAATAACTACAACATTTCCTGCAGCATCTGTAAGACCTTTATTCATAACCTAAATGGATGAGAATAAAAATTGTAATTCTGCTTAGTTGTACTTTCTGATTTGCTCATGGTACAGCTTTTAAAACTTATCTATAATGCAGAATACAGGCACAATATTTGTCATGCCGTTCTGTAAAACTAATGATAATGTCAATAGTCATTTAAGTAAATTGTTTTGTAAATGACATGCAATTCCTTATCATTAAACTGACTTTCCAATCCATGTTTGCAGCTATACCTTGGCAATAAATCTACACTCACATACAAAACATGCTTCCTATTGCAGTGTAAATCAACAGTGGCTAATGCGTACCTGTTTTCATGTATAGTTTGTAATTAATAGACTTGTGCATTCGTATTCGGGCGAACATGAAGGGTGCACTTTCATTGTTCAGCCCAAACACCAAAGAAACGAACATGGCATTAGCAAAATCCACTCGAAAACAAAGACATGCAACATGAATAATCTTTGTGTTCGTCTTCGTTAATATCTCCAACTAATCTCCCTGGTCTCTTCCCCATCTAGCCTCCCTTATCTACGCAGCATCGCAGGGGTTAACGGGAGCTGAAATCCGTAGGTTCGCGCGAGGAGTTAATTGGTTGACGCTAGAGGAGGCCCCTGACGGCGACCAATAGATGTTATATTTATATTTATTCAAGTACAGAACAATAAGAAGGGGGAAGCAGACAAGACATACAATGTGAACATAAGGAAAATACCAATATTAGTTTAAATGGGTTTATCAGAATATCTGATAAAAAGACAAAATCTATGAAGATCTGAACATTTCCTCGAGGTTACTATAGTGTGTCATGTCAATTTGGTGGATGTCACGGTGCCTGGGGGAAATAGATTTCATCTGTATTTGTTTTGTTCTAAATATCATTTGTGCAGCCATTTTTAAACACAAGTTGATAATTGATAACCAGTGCAAGTAATATAATGCCAAGTCCCCTGATTTCATATCCTGCCATTCCATGTCTTAAAGGTACAGAGTTGCGATGAGATAACTTCATTCCAGGTATACCAGGTGAAAACAAGGGTTTAAAGTGAGATATGAGGATGGATCAGTTGCAATAGCTGTGAGAGGTAGATATAGTAGCCAGGTGAGTGGTTAGAGGAAACTAGGGATGGATGTGTAGATAACTCAGTGTAACTTTTTACTGTCCACTTATGATGAGTCCACTTGGGATGAGGTCTCTGCAGCTGTGCGTACCTTTGGGAACTCCAGTATGTAGCTTGTGTCTCCACTCCTTAAATCATGTGTGTGAAGCACTGCTCATCATCTGTCTCCAGGCTGTAACAGTGGAACATTTGTTAAGCTGGTTAAAGAAAAAGGTGCCGGTCAGCTGGAGTGCAGGCTCTAGACTTTGGGCTGGAGTATATTTTACTTGGGACTGCACACTCTAAGAGGCAATGTGAGGGGCCAATGTAGCCCACAAGATTGTCCCACTTTAAACAGCATTTATCTGAATAAACAAAACAAAATGTTTTACTAACATGCATAAATAAATACAAGTAAACATAGCTAAATAAGCCCTAATTGTATTGTTATAAGATAGATTTGTTCACTAGGCATCTGGGTCCATTTCACAATTTTATCATTAAGATAAATGTTAATACATTAAAGCATATCACTGGATATGTAAGACTGTAAGTGGATATTAACGGCTTTTCCCCCAGCGTTTTAACTTGTTCTGTCATGTTTCCATTATACGGTTTATCTCTGAGCTCCTAAAAATAAACATCATTATGTTCCATGAACAATTTATAGGAGCAATTTACTTAGCTTTATTGCTTCTAACAGCCTTATGCATATGTTAAAAGGAAACATGATATATCCAGTAATAGTACAGTTATAAACAGGGCTAAAGGGATCGACTTCCAATACAAGCGGCTCAGTAGAAAAAAGTAAATGGGGATATTATAACAAAGAAACAGGTTGTTCTTTAATGCTACTTGTATATTTTTTCTATTAAATTCAATTTTTGAATTTGTTCATTCTTACTTGCTTCAGCAGGTAAAAATGTTCCATAACTTGTTTTACTTATCAGAATGTTTGTTCACATTGTCCACATTGGAAATGTGGTCTGCTGACATGCTCAAGCTGTCATAATTCCTTATAAAATATTGCAAAACTCCACTAAAAACCAATAACCCCATGCAGGGCTGTATTACATGATAAAGATGACCAAGGGCAGAAGCATGAGTCGCTAACCACTACAAGACATTTAGTAGGATGGTACCATGGAAAAAAGTTACCAGGTTGCTTCATTTTATTTAGCCACTTGTGTTGTGTAGCATTGGGTGCCAGTAGTCCATGCACAGCAAGGTCCAAGATATCCCAATGAGAACACATGAATCTTTAGCTTGGTTGCAAGAAAATAAACTGTTCTGCTTCACCTACAAGCCCTGAAAAGTTGATCCTAAAATGGATCTGGGCCCAGGAAACTTCATGCTCGGCATATAACAAAAAGTTATTCAGACTGTAAAGAAAAGTTATGTAAGCACATAGTAAAACCCAAGTTCTGCTTTATTCCTGAAGTTTGCACACAACAAATAATAGGAACACTTTCTGAAGACCAAACTCTGCTTCTCTATAATTGTTGTTTGAAGCCATGATTCATATATCATAGTGAATAATTTTTACTTTGTTAGAGGGTGTCTTGTATCATGTAACAGACCATTTCCATAAAAAAAACTACAATGTGGCAGTTAGGTACTAGAGAGCTGCCATCCAGGGCAAATCTGGGGGTCTGATAGATTGTTAAAGCTACAGGAACCTGTCAAATTTAAGTGTCATGATTGGGTTTGAAGCGTAAGAGCAAAGGATGCTATATCTTGGTAGGCACCCTTATCAGGTGGTCCACAGAGGTAGACAAGTAGGACACCCTGGTAGTAAAGGGAGCAAAAGAGTGCAATGGATAATCCAAAAGCAAAGTCAAGAACAGTCCAGTAGATCATGGCAGGAAAAACGATAATCCAAGCAAGAAATAGACAAACGGGGTGAGCCAAAAGGGAAGCCAAAAGTCAGGTAATGGATAATCTAATAAAGAGAAAGTAAAGCAAAGCAAGAAATAAAAGAACTGGAATATGGAGTCTCAGGACACACAGGGACCAAAGCTCTGGAACACTGGAGCAAAGTGGTAACAGTCTGAGAGGTTTTTATAGTGCTACAGGTATCCACTCTTCCCCTGTGCTGGACAAGCCCCAAGCCGGATTGATTACCAGAGAGGAGTGCTTCCACAGCACCTGGCTCACTGTTTCTCTGCATGACTATCATTGATGGATAGCTGATGGTGGAGGCAGGCTTTATCTTCCCTCCACAGGTGATCCACATACATGATCACACACAGGTACACATCCATGATCACACACAAGTACACATCCATGATGACACACACAAGTACACATCCATGATTACACACACTCACAAGTGCACACCCATGCTCAAACACACACAAGTACACATCCATGCTCACACACACACGAGCACACCTGCAGCTTTCCCTCTTGCTGCCTGCACACAGTGTGTGAGGTCACTTGGGACAGCTAATGTATATGAGGGCCTCCCATCAAGACATTTTTATAAATATCAAGACACTGTGTCATTACCTATTATAATCCTTACTCCTAAATATGTTTGACACCTTCATGTTTAAAAGCAAAGCACACATATTCTGTTTCATCGATTAAATTAGCACTACTATTGAGCTATTCCTGGCAGAAGACTTCTAAACATATCCGATGTAACATCAATGATACATTCAAGAGTGTTTGTGAAATTAGAGGCAAAGAATTATTATTTAAGCCCTACCGCATGACAATGATACTTGTTCTGATGAAGGTGTAAGCTAATTGTGCAAGGTCAGCTTAATAATGAACAGTTGTATTTAATCTACTGTGCACTTTATGGTTATTTTGTTTCTATGTTATCTAATATAAGTCTGTAATCGCTGCAACACCCAACAATTGCTGTTTGATTTGGTTCCCCTGATGTAACTTATCTGAGCATCTCAAATGATTATACTGACAAACGCTTTGAAGTATTAGTAAAGCATTATGAATAATCAAGTAGTCTGATGTGTTTCAATGAGAATTTGTTAAGTTCTTAACCCCTTCATGACACAGGGGTTTACCACCTAAGTAGCGGGAGCATTTTATTGTTCAACCATGATTCATCTTTTCCAATTAATATTTTTTTCCCTGTACTTGTTTTTTCACTGGAACAGTGAACCTGTATGGCACCTATTATGATATTATGGTGACACCCTGGTCTCCCATGTACCAATGGTGAAACGCCGGTGCAACAACATTAGGGCGTATAGTACTGTGCAAAAATTTTAAGCAGGTGTAACAAAATGATTAAAAGTAAGAATGCTTTCAAAAATAGACATCTTAATAGTTTATGTTACAGAAGAAAAATCTAATATTTGGTGTGACCTCCCTTTGCCTTTGAAACGGCATCAATTCTTCTAGGTACACTTGCACACAATTTAAAAACTTGACAGGTTGTTCCAAACGTCTTGGATTTTGTTCTCTCTTCACGTAATCCCAGATGGACTCGATGATGTTGAGATCAGGGCTCTGTGGAGGCCATACCACCAATTCCAGGACTCCTTGTACCGCTTTACATTGAAGGTATTTCTTAATGAATTTTGCTGTATGTCTGGAGTAATTGTCATGCTGCAGAATACATAGAGGGCCAATTAGATACTTCCCTGGTGGGATTGCATGATTGGTAATTATCTGCCTGTACTTCTCAGCATTTAGGAGAACACCGCTTGGCCTTTTTTCCATATTGGAGGTATGGATTTTTGGCAGAAAGTCTTCCATTAAGACCACTTCTGATTAGACTTATTCAGACAGTAGATGGGTGTACCTAGGTCCCACTGTTTTCTGCTAATGCTGAGCTGATGGCACTGCTGGACATCTTCTGATTCTGAAAGGAAGTAAGCTTGATTTGTCTTTAATCTGCTGCACAAAGTTTCCTTGGTGGACCACTGCTTCTCCAGTCCTCAACATTGCTTGTTTCTTTGTGCTTCTTAAAAAGAGCTTTGGCAAAATATCTGAAAACCTGTCTGCCCTGAAATTTCTGCATGGGAGAGAATATGCTGATGCAGTATAACTACCGTGTGTTTTGTTATTGTGCCATGGTGTATGACTTTTGACATTAAACTGCCTTCAGCAATATCACTTTGTTGGAGTGTTTGACTGCTCCTCATCCAGTTTATTCCTCTTGCTCCTCTTGCTTCAGTTAATGATTCTGTTTCAAATTACAAATTAAATTGATGATCATTAGCACCTGTTAGGTATAACTGTTTAATCATTAACCTAACTATATACCTAGTTTTAAAAAATATTTTATATTTTCTCTTTTTTAAAACAAACTCTTCTCATTTTTTTGCATAATATGATGTCTTTAGTTAGCTGCATATTAGCAATTTATATTTGTTCTAGTTCTGTTATCTTAGCCCAACCTGCTAGACACACACCTTGATTCCTTACCACACTGCCAGTGCCAAACAATAAAATGGTTTATTGATAATCAACCATCTAGACACTGATGAATGTCTACAAAGGAACAGACTTCATAGCAAAGCCATAAAAACTACAGTGTGGTGATTGAGGAGAGAAAGTGAACCAAAACATCACATTACTGACAGCAATGGCAAGCTGCAGGTCTTCAGATGAATGTTTCTTGAAACAAAAATAGGTTAAACCTGTTTTCTGTCAATACTAACCTACATTAATTTATATAACATTGTATTTTATACTCAAAGAGATTTTTTATTCCTTGTTGTAATTCAACAACCTCCTTTATCTACAGACATAGAGTGAGGGTGTTTGCCTGCTAGTAAAATAACAAATCCAGATGACAAAAAATGTTGATACAAGTAATAATAAAATGGTGGGAGTTTCATTTCAAGCTACATGGTTCCTAAATTTTGCCATGGTTGACATATTATGTAATGTTGCATTATTTCTTAAGTGTTTTTGAGTATCATACTTTAAAATATAATTTAAAATAATATGTTGTAGATTAGACTTTCAAGTGCATATTGTGCCATTTGACTTGGATACAGTAACTATGTATACGACTGCTGTAGTTGTTTAACGTAAATGTTGCTTTCTGTACCCATCAATCATTTCTCTTTGGTAAGAACTGAGTGTATCATTTTCTTTAATTTGCGCTTTCTAAACCACTGGGTGTAAGCCATTTAAAGTACCGTTCATGACAATATAATAGGTAGCCACTTTAAAAAGGGAAATTGAAGTCATATGCGTGCAATTTTAAGAAGTGGTTCTAATGTCGGATAAAATTACCAGAAAAAAATCTAAATTTTATGGCATATAATTTATCGGCAATTTCTTTTACTAACATGATACATGGATATAGCACTTGATATGAAATTAACCTTTTTATATTTACAAACAGCAAGGATTATGAATTTAGGATTAGTAATGATTGAAGTGTCAAGTGGATTAGCACATGCCAATGAGAATTTTCTGTAAGCAAATCAAAGAAATGTAGTGTAATGGCCAAATATACAACTAATTTGGTCAGTTTTTATTTGACTATGTTAAATTTGAACATACTAAACATACATGTACTACAAGATGATGCATTTATATTTAAGTACACTAAATAAATTTATGTAATCATAATGATCTTTACAAAGTAAGCAATTTACATATGTATTAGGCATCCAAGTGTGTATACAAAATAAACAGGTATCTTAAAATTCGGTTCTCAATATTCCTCAATGTTAAAGGGAAAGTCCACAAGGCCACATTTTTCATTTTGTTTTTTTGCTCTTTGCTTTCAGATAACTATTTTTGTTTTCTGCCCTTTCAGTTAGGACAAACTTCTGAAGGTTTTTTTTTATTCAGAAACAAAATTTGTTGGCCAAAAATCGCCCTCTCAGAATCCCTAAGATATTTACTTTTATTTAATGTAAGAAAGTTTTTCTTAATGTAAAGGTGGTGAATATGTGGAACAGTCTCCCAGCTGAAGTAGGTAGAGGTCCACAAAAACCCTGAGATTTATATTTGAATGCTTACACCCACCAGAAGGACTCGGGGGAGAGAAGAGACACATATGTCTAGATCATGTTGCTCCCTGTGCTGGCAGATCACATATACTGAAATCTGAGAAAATGCCAGCTCAGTCCATATAAGTTAACCCAAATCTCACGACATTGGGCAGAAAAACTTCTCACTAGTTGCCCAACACATGTCTTAATTTCGACATGTTGGGAGTATGCAGAAGGCCCTCCTCAAAGAGCTTATACAAATCACTTTTATCAACCTTCCCATTTCTAGCAACAGAATAAAGGCTGGTAATGTTCTAACTACAAATTTTACATTGAGATCTCTTCTGGTCTGTGTGTTTTGAGAGAGATTATGCAAGCTGACATTGTAAAAAATGATTTAAACCCTTAAGGACCAGATCTATTTTACTCTACAGGACACATGCAATTTAAATTTTTTGTTATGTCTTTCTTCAACCTTTATTTTGATCTTTTTCATGTTATGTACCCACAAAATATATATTTATTTTTTTAGTAGGATTTAAAAAAAACATATCTATCTAACCCTATTTAACATTACCCCCTAATGTTTAGATAACAATTACATAATTATAATTATATACATATAATAAACCCAGAGTGGAAGTTATAAAAAATATACAATTACAATTCATTGTTTCAAACAAGGGGCTTGAGACTCAGTGGAACACTGTTTCTTACTCTTCTTTTTCCCTATCCAGTTCATGATCACAGTGAAAAGGAGCAAGGCAAAGAATACAGACAAAGGCGCTGCACATTAGACTTGTGGATTTGGATTTGTAAGAAGCCCTGTAAATTAGGCCAGATCCCTCATTTGAAGAAACAAGTTTTACATTTTCATCTGACATTTGTGATCCAAGATTCCGTTGGAGGATCAGGAAGATCCATATTGCCCTGAGTTCAAGTTAGGGCAAAATTGCAACACTTTTGGTGACCTCTCCCTTCTATGGCAGAGGTATTTTGGTGAAAGTTCCCGCCAGGTTATGTCCATGGAGATCCAGACTAAGATAGCAGATTTAAGATAGAAGAGAAAACATAGAAGATTAAGAAGATGTTGTTGGCTGTAGAGGAAGTGGTCGGAAGAGAAGATAGGGAAACATTTAGAGAGTGAATGAGATTGAGTGTCTGAGAGTAAATGTGGGAACCGGGCAACAAATTTTGTTTGCAAATTAAAAATGCCCTCAAACTTTTCAGCCAAACCGAATAAGCAGGTAATGAAATTTGTTGCCTGAAAACGAACGAGCCAAAAAACAACCAAAAAAAAGAAGTAATCACATGGAAGGAAGTCAGAGGGATCTGCTATCGACTGACCACTCAGGTCACGGAATGGTCTGCAACAGTGGTTTCTCTTTATCACTAAATCATCATCAATCATCATCAATTAATCATCAATCATGAGAATATGAGGATGCTTTTGACTGATGATGTTATGGAACCTGTAGGACCATCTTTTTATGATGTTTTTGGTATGTCATCTGTTGCAAAGGGGGTATTCGGCGAGGGGACTTTTAAACTCTGATTTTCAACTTACCAGCGACTCAGGAGTTAATGAAAAACTAAGTTGCTGTCTATGCAACAGTCAAGTGGAACTAAGTGCAACCATAAACTAGATCTGACAAAAGTGAATATACAAGTCAGACATTTAGTCAAACAACTGTTAGTTTGCTACTGCAGACATGCATATACTGCCTATTTACGTGCACTTACAGCTTAGTGAATACTATATTTGTTCGATTATGACATTTTTTTCAGAAAAAATAATGGCAAAAACTCAGATCAACAACACTGCCTCACAGCTAACTAAGTTTAGGAGTTTGTCACTCAGGTGGAGCAACAAACCTTCTCCCCCATTTGGAGCATAGGGAGAGAGGCTCCTCATGTAGCTCTAGCCTTTCGTGGAAGTACTCAAGACAGATTTACAGAAAAACAGAGCTGCAGGAAACTTATCTTCATACCCCCCCACAATCCATTTTGTTAAAATTTCATAACTCTTTAGGGAGGCATGACATGTCACCTTTATTTTGTCTTGCAATATTGCGTTACATATTAAATGTTATAATGCTACCTAAAACTTAATCTTTCTAAAACTGAACTCATTATGTTCATTCCTTCCATCCCCACTCCACTACCTGAGTTATCTATCATCATTAACAACATGACTATCTCTCCTACTAACCAGGCCCAATGCCTTGGGGTCATCCTTGACTTCTCCTTCATCCCTCACATTCAGTCCCTCGCCAGATCCTGCCGCTTATACCTAAAAAAAAAACATCTCTTGCATCTGCCTATTCCTAACCCGAGAATCCACAAAAACTCTGGTTATTTTTCATTTCCCGTCTTGACTACTGCAACACTCTTCTGGTTGGCATATTTTTTCTCGACTCTCTCCTCAACAGTCTATCCTAAATGCTGCTACTAGGTTTATCTTCCTTGTACTCCACTCCTCTTCTGCTTCCCCACTCTGTGAAATCATCCACTGTCTCCCTGTTACCTTTTGAATTCAATTTAAATTCCTGGTACTAACATATAAGGCCCTCCATAACACTGCTCCTCCAAACATTTCTGCCCTCATAAGCAAATACCTACTCAATCCTTACATTCTTCTCATGGGCTAAGGCTCTCCTCCTCACTTATCACCTCTTCCTTTTACGTCTACAAGATTTCACTCATGCTTCCTCATATCTCTAGAATCTACTTCGACTGAACCTGCAGCTTTCATCTTCCCTCCCAACATTCAAGAAATATCTCAAAACCCACTTCTTCAGAGAAGCATACCATCTTAGTTGCTAGAACTTCCTTGTCATTGATACAAGCACCACACTACCTCTCACCCTTTCTCTGTGCCTTATGTTTGTTACCCCATTCCCTCAAGATTGTAAGCTTGCAAGCAGGGCTCTCTCCACCCAATGTATCGGTTTGTCTTAGTCTGTCAATTCTAGTCTTATCATACCCCTTGAATATATGTATTGTATGAAGCTCTGCGGAAATTGTTGGCACTATAGAAATAAAAGATAATAATCATATATTTTATACAAAATATTAAACATATTACTTTTTGCTTTTTCTGTTTATGTATTCCATACAAAAATATAAAAAATGTGTTTTGCAAATTGCGACTATCATATTTTTATTGCCTAATATATTAGCTTAAGATAGTGGCACCATGCTGCTTCCTTATTGCAGTGTTAACTTCTGTTGAATATTAAATTCTCAAATCTATCATTGGTCAATTTTAATCTGCTATTGTTCAATGTTTCAGGATGGGATGTCCTATGAAATGTAGCATGGTGTTACCTGCTGTTTTTACCTGCAATATCTTTCTCTTTTAACATAGAAAACTGGCAGTTCTTGCGCAGATAATATTTTCTACCTCAGAAACATTTATTACATTACTTGAACAAAATATAGTAAGTTACTAAAAGAGGCTATAATAATTATAATGTTTACTGTGCATATGATGTAGCCCAAACACCAGTGGAAATATTTCTCTGTCTCTATAGAGGATATCAAGAGGAAGGAAGTTTTACTTTACAGAGAGAATGGTAGATAAATAGAACAACCTCCCATCAGAAGCGGTAGAGGCTAATTCAACAAGACAAAGGACTCGTTTAGGTCTGAGCCTCTGCATCAGGAAAAAATGGAAAGACTAGACGTCCAAAATGGTTTTTATATACGGTCAAATTCTATGTCTGTATACAACAATGCAAGGAATCAGTGTACATCCAGCAGATAGCTTTCAAAAGCATCTATCTAAGCCATAAATATTGGGGACTCCATCACACTATTTAGTAGACTTGGGCACCAGGGGGCTCTTCGTGTTCGTCTTCGTGCTCATCTTCGGCAAAAAAATCTTCGTATTCCGTGAATATTCGTCCGTTCCTGTCTTCTCTTCGAGTGAATATTCGTGGACATTCTTCGTGTTCGTTTTTTCTTCGTTTCCCGTTTTTTAGGGGTTAATACGGGTTTAACGCGTACCGCAGCAGCTCAGGCGCCAGGAGTTTAGATGTCCGTATGAGCAATTCTATTGGTCGCCAGCAGGGGGCTCGTCTGCCAATGGTTGATGGCAGACTAGCCCCCTGCTGGCGACCAATAGAGTCGCTCATACAGACTTTTAAACTCCTGGTGCCTTAACTTGTACGGCAGATACCACTGGTCTCCCTGTTCTATCAGTTAAATGTGCGTACGAACAACCAATAAAGTCGCTTGTACGGACATTTAACTGATAGAACAGGGAGACCAGTGGTATCTGCCGGACAAGTTGCTGCATTAGGATTTTAAAAGTCTGTACGAGGGACTCTATTGGTCGCTCGTACAGACTTTTAAACTCCTGGTGACGGTGAACCTACGGATTTCCGCTTCCGTCCACTCCCGCGATGCCGCGAAGATAAGGTAGGCTAGATGGGGAAGGCACCTAGATTAGTAGACAAAGAGAATTACGAAGGTCTTCTTGGTGTGTGTGTCTTCGTTTTCGTCTACGTTTTACCGCTGCTGTCTTCTCTTCTTCGTGTCTTCGGAACGATGTTCGCCCGAAGATGAATGCACAAGTCTACTATTTAGCCATATCTTTCATAGCTTGCCACTATATCAAAGAACCCCAAATTTGTTGCCTCCTATATTGCTTGTAGTGTGATTGCACTGCTTTTTTTAACCCACTTAGACTCTCCAACAAAAAGGCATTTGTGTGGTAGGTAGGGTGTTTAACCTTTACCATTGGGATCTAGAGCAATAATAAAATGCAATCACAATAATAAGATGCTAGACATACCAGTGGTCTAACAGACCTTTGGAGAAGGATGGATAGATAGATAGATAGATAGATAGATAGATAGATAGATAGATAGATAGATAGCACTACACCATCTAACTACCCAATACTACAATAATGAGTGTTCAGCATATAATGACTATGACACGTTTGACATCAACATTTTAGTTGTTGGTAATAACACTGATGAGGAAAGACAACTACAGATATGTGAAAATGGTGTTTTGCGTTAATATGCGGAAAAATATTTAATCCACTGCCTGCATAGTTTTTTCCCCTATGTTTAAAAAATTAGTCTAATGCTTATCAATGATTACAGCAAATACTAGCAAATACACTGTGAAACACTACAGAAATAAAGCCTTGTTTTTGGTTAGATTTTTGACATTTTGATTTCTGTTATTAAATTATTATAGAACATAGAGTAAAGAAAAATGTGTTTGTTAAAATAAATGTCATAACTAAAATTCCATAACTAAGACCTTTAAATAAATCTCCAAATGTTTGATGTGAAAATCGCTTTGTTTGATGTTAATAAAGCATTATGTTTACTGAACATTTACAAAAGTGAAAATCAAAAAGAAAATATTGCTATTTTTTGTGGGTGCTTAATTTAGTACTTTACTTGAAGCCATACTGAATTAACAAAAGACATAGTCATCACTAACCCAAAAATAAGGACATGGGCTTTCTTTTGATACCATTATTTTGATCATATCATATACCGTATTTGCCCGAATATAGGCAGTACTTTTCCCCCCCACTTTAAGTCTTTAAAGTGGGGGTGCGGCATTTAATCGGGGTTTAGCACAGGGATGCGCATTTTGTTCTGTACAACGCTCGGGACATGCAGTTTCGGGCCCTGGGTGTGTGTTTTTTTCTCTTTTTTTTCATTTAGCCCTGCTGCGGCAATGCACGTAGACAACTTCCACTGCCGGCACTTCAGCCGGTGCTTCTCCATCATAGAATGCCCGGCGGAAGTACTGGCAGCGGAGGTTGTCTACACACATCGCGCAGACGTCCACCGGGCGGCCCCACTTGACACCAGGGAGACACCACAAGATTTTAAAATAAAAGTCAGAAAAGTGCTTTTTAAACTTTCAGCATATTTTAACATATGTTATAGTAAGTTAGATGATATGAGCAAAATAATATTCTGAAAAAAAATATATAATTTGTGTGGGTATACAAAGATTGAGAAGAAAATCTAAACTAAACTAAACTAAACAGCAACACTGCAAAAATAGTGTAACTGTCTCATATGGTTCATCATAAGATGAAATCAGAACAAAATCAAAGAAATAACTAATGTATGTCTTACACTGGTAAGTAAGAAATACATTCTACATGATCTATGGAAATAGGAACACGTTGATAGGAGCACATGATATACGGAAATAGGAACACTTTCAAAAACATAGCGAAGGGCAGAGAATAATGTACTATAATGTTTATCGGATATTTTTTCCTTACGCTGACATCTCCATACTGTAGCTTGTTTACCAGGCACTAACATAATTGAAATACATTTTACCAATCATTTTTTAGAAATAAAAAACAGCAACATGTAAAATAGATAGGCACAGATTTATTATAATATATTATTATAACTTAAATATAACTTGTTAGAAATGTCATCGAGATTATTGTGATTTAGCACATAGTTAGATGTTATTTAATATACACGTCCAATAATATACAGTTTCTATAATATTCAGTCATGCATATTTTGTCCAGCACATGATATAAGCCCCATATTTCCTGTTTGCCAAGAAAATACTTCAGAATGCACATAATCTTATTTTTCCTGATTGGTGATTGAATTGTATGTCTTTGTAATCTTTGTAGCATGTTTTAAATAGCTGCAGAATACAAAAAGGCTCCTGTACATTCACATAACGGCTCAAACCATAATATACACAAAAGGGTTTAGGGAAATTCTTTTATTAAATATTTTAAAAAATGCTGAACATTTTAACAAATGCTAATATTGCATGAATTCCATTAACAAATGTTTTTTGGGTGGTCTTTAAAGAATGTGCTTTTACAGGCGTGGATATCATCAGATATCATCAATTCCTTTTTCCTCAAACAATGACTTTGAGCAAAGAGATATGTTCACCAAGGCAGAAGTTGGCTTGCAAGACTATTGTTTATTCTGCTGGAAGCCAGCTAATGTACTATTCAATCGCCTAAAGTTTTGAGATGTCAGCTTCAACCGGGAATGAAAAGTGGCAATTCTTGTGACAAGTCCCAAGTTTTATTTGTTATATGTTATGTAAAAAGGGCATTGACCTTAGCATCCCACCAGGGATTTGCCCCGTATGGCCTGTCAGACTTTCCACTTCAGTTCTGATTATTAGTTATGAAAGTACAGCATTGCAATCATTATCATTAAAAGTCTTTGGGTTCGTCTTCGTGAAAGAAAACCCCCTTTGTATTCCACAAATATTCTCCCATTCCTATGTTCTTTTTGGGCAACTATTCGTGTATGTTATTTGTGTAGGTTTTTCTCATTGTTTTCTAACAGGGATGAATACGGGGTTAATGTGGTAGCGGTTAGCAGCAGCTTTGGCACCAGGATTTTAAAGGTCCGTAAGTGCGACTCTATTGGTGGCCATCAGGGGCCTCCCCTGGCATCAACAAATGAAAGGCAGCAGTTCTTCATTGTTTGATGCCAGACAAGCCTCCTGGCGGCGACCAATAGAATCGCTCTTATGGATCTTTAACTCCTGACGCCAAAGCCAATGGTTTCCCCAGGCCAAGGTGTGTCCCTTGCTCTGCTCTTTGCCAGGGGAACTCAAATTCCTTTTCGTCAGAGGCCAAGTTGCTCAAAGCGGTTGTATCAGACTCAGACAACTGCTCTGACCAACTTGGCTTTGAAGGAATGGGGATTTTATATTAGTTTATTCAGTATACGGTTTGAACAACGAAAACGCAACATTTGTGTTCGTTTTCATGGTCTCCTGAATATGAATGCACAAGTCTAATACTTCTGTATGTAGTTCAGGGTATATTTTCAGGTAGTCTAGGTAAGTGCTTAAGGATAAGTAAATTAAATTCAGGACAGATGGAACAGCCTTAAGATTTAAGTCATTATAATAAGTTATTCGTGTCGACAAAGCAGAATTCTAACCAATATGAACCCTAAAAGGCATACAGAAGGAAAGTAATATAAACTGGCAACTGCCAAAACAATTTATGGGGCATGAAATAATGTTCAATTTTTCTTTCTGTTTCTTTCTAAGGAAACACGTCAGAAGTATGGATGGTTTTACCCACTACAAAGCTTAATGAAGGCTACAGAAGCCATGCATTATTACAATTACAAGGTGTGGTATATTGATGAGCTAAGAAATGTTCTGTTGGGCACACTTCCTGTCCACGTGAGCTCAACCTGTTTTTTGCAGAAAGGGAGACAGGTAAGTAGCTGCCAAGTCAGGTAAAAGGCATCCATCATTATTTTTGTTAGCAGTGGGCCAAGACAGCAACCTTAGGCTCTCCACTCACCTTTTTTTGTCCAGTTAAAGTTTTCCATTAACAACAGATCTTTGAACTCTATCTTTAATATGATTTTCAATGCAGGTGCAAGAAATATTTCCTAAGTCTATATTTTTCAATTTTTACAGTAACCTTTTATGTGAATCTATCAAATACTAAATAAAACCTAAATAAATCATATCAGTTGAAACACTCTGATTTAGTCTGACATGATCTGTCTTTCGTTAAACTGTGTTGACCAATTACTAATGACATTGTTGGACAAAACATATTACTGAATATTATCCCTCAAAAAGCTTTCGAATAATTTCCTGACCATGGATCTTAGGCTAACTAGTCTGTAATTAATTATGTGACTGAGATGTTGATCGCTTTCAGAATATTGGTACCTCTTCTGTTGTACGCCAGTCTTTTGCCACAGTGCCAGACAAGAAGGTATCCTTAAAGATCAAAAGCAAAAACCTGGCTGTTTCTTTTTGATTTCCCAAAATACCCAAGGTTGGATACCATATCCATTAAAATTGTATGTAAGAGTTTCCCATTGATTTAAGAAGAAGCTCAATGTATACTTCAGTAGAGGCAGCCAATGAGAAAAGTTAGACAGAGATCTTAAGGCACGCACTGGTTTACTTGCAGTAAAATGTATTGTAATACATATCATTTAATAAATTCAGATTATAAAAAATAGTAAATAGCTTCACTGCAATCCTAAATAGGAATTATCTTGTTATATTTCATTTTAATAGATTATTTTATTTCTATTTAAAACAAGAATTTTGTACAAAAATTCATACTCCTGCAAACATCTAAGTACCATTTACTGAAAATATTATGATGTAAGCAGCCACACCAGATATTTGCAGAACATGAAAAATATAACAGCATAAGTAAAAGGCGTACAAAAACCTTTCACTTGGGTTTCAAAGCAAATTACTTTTTTCTTTCTTTGCATGCAGTTAATTAACCTACAATGTCTTTAAGCACGCAACCTTCCTTATTTGTTTGTTTGCTGTGTAAAACATTAATGCCACTGTCTGTCCTTTGAGACAAATTCTAATGAGTTATTGTTTCAGGAGGGCTCTGCGTGTGAATAGACTGCTCTGTGCCAGAGGGGCATGAAATATATAGACAGACAATGAAGCAGTGGTTTTAATTAGATGCTACTAAACAGAATATATGCGTGCTGTGTTCAGATCTCATGCAGATCAATCAATAAGAAATAGTATTTCATGCAATTGTTGCTGATCTGAAACCACCGAAAATTCCACCGAGTAGGTTAATAGTAATATCATTATACATTGTATTTTTGAATGTTAATTTTGATAAGGTTCAGATAAGTAAACGGTATTGATTGCCATGGACAATGTCAAGAAAATATTTTTATTTAATCTTTTACAATTTAATGACTATTTTCAAAATGGTGAACTACTATATATTTAAAAAATACTAAAAAAAACCCCAAATCTCTGTAATGATGTCTTTTATAGCAGTAGCATTTCCTCTATAGCTGTATGTGAATGAAATATGCATCTGGAAATGTTGAGGGGTTATATTGCACACAAATAAATCATTTTTGAAGAGTACATAGTAGCTCCAAAACCTCCAGGGTAGCAGAGACTTCTGTACAGAAGATATGGTACAACTCTAGACTTCCCATCACAGTCACCACAGTAGTAGTCACTGGCACCATCAGGGTAAGTGGTCAGCAGTAAAATACCACTCTCCTTCCTTTTGGTCTCCACCATAAAATACTTTAATTTAAAGCCAAAGAAGCCACAATTGAATGCTTTCAAACTGACCAAAAATCATTTTGACATGCATTTTAAATGAAAATTATTCTAGACGATTATGATCCTTCCTCTAATTAATCTATTAAATACTATATCAAAAGTAGGAATTCAGTCACTTTAGTAAAGTTTTATGATGCATTCTAGGTTCATCTACTATTACCTAGAGCTTCAAGTTGTTAGCCATGTTGCAACAGGTGGTGCAGTACCAAATGTTGCATGTTTAATTTTAAGCTCTCTTCTTGAGATTAAATTTATTATAACACAAAAGGCTAGGTAAGGAAAAATCATTTTTTCTTTTTGAAACCCTGCTTGGTTTTCACTGTAAAAATGAACACTTGTGTCAGTGAATTACCACTCCTGTAAGGATTCTTAGTCTAGAACTACTCTTGATAACAATGGCTTTAAAATGGCTAATGGCTTCACAGGAACAGACAGTTCCTTTATGTTCTTTTAATACCCGTAAAGGAATCCTGTTTAGTCAAAATTAGTTTTTCACTTTAAGTTGGAAAATGAAAGTTCATTTTATGTAAGAAGGCCTATGCATTCCATTTAATATTGAAAGTGGTTGGATCAAGTAGTACATCCTCTCAATAAGTATCTGCAAAAATAGAACAGAAAAAAATATCTATTTAAAGGGGCTGTGTATTCAATAACTTGAATAACATAGCTTTTTTCATGCCCCCCTTGTACAACAAAGAAACAGCCTAGCTTTTAAAATTGTATTCACATTTTTAACATGTTCAGGACCACAATATTTTTACCATGTTTGCGCTACCAGAGCAGTTTTTATATTTAGCTATGCCCTTATTCAACTGTGATTGCCCAATAACTCATTTAGTGTTCTGAGTGGAAATGTGAAATAACAAAAAAGGTAAAGCAAATGCCCCACATGCATGGGTAAGCAATGTTTCTCAGACATTGTAAGGTCAAAATTCAGCAGGCAGCTCCAACAGTGTCTGTCTAAAGACATATTAATGACTAAAATGCCGTATTTGGGGCATTGAAAGTATTAACACTGCCCTATGGATCTTGGGCAGCACGGGAGTGTTAAAGCTGACCCTGGAAATTAGGAAGCCATCAACCTCTTTCCCTGAAGTTTGTATAATTGCTCCTATAGGAATGATGAGGTACCAGGTATGTCAAGGGTTCTATGAGGATACTTTGGCATGATGTAGTTAGTACATCTTTGGTTGTGAAGGAGTTCATGCATGTTGAAATGTATTTTGCTGGATAGAAATAGCTGCATGCATACTTTAGTTGTTGGCATTAGAAATTGAGGCTTCTGTCTCTTTGAACACCACAGCTACCCCTTTCACAACAATATATCAACTCTTTGCTCAATGTCAAAGGAGGGCAGACTTAGAGAGCTGAGACCTCTTTTACTATAGGTGTAGATGGGTGCCATTATTAAATAAACTATTATACATTTTGAGCACTGTAATTTGAAAAGAATGTAAGCAAAAATGTGTGTGAAAGCTTGTTTTACACATCTACAAAAGAAAGAACAGCAAATATATAGCAAACCATTCCCCAGATTTAATATCCTGTACAGGTTAATTAGTAATTTTGTGCTTGTCTGAGTGAAATTGTTGCCATTTTACCAATACTCCATCCAAATGTCTAAGTCCAAGATTTGAGTCTACATGGACTTAGCTCAGACCTTGGTTTGAGAACATTTTATTGAATGTTGAGAAAATATATCACCATTTAGAATTTGGTGCTTTAAGGACATAGTTTGAACCCATACCCTGAAGTGGTGTATCCCTCCTTATATACTTGGGGAAATACATACATTATTGACTGATATGCCAAAGACAGAGTGTATAGATGGTGATTGTTATTCTAACAGGAATACATTACCCTTCTGTACTATTAAGTTTAGGAGCTTTAGCCATACACATTGCTAACAGGTGTATAAAATCAAGCACTTAAACAGCCATCGCCATAGACAAACAATGGAAGTAGGATGCTAGATCTTCCATGATTTACTGTAAGTGGTATTATTGTGAAGTGGAAGCATCCAGAAGTAACAGCAGCTCAGCTCTGAAGTGGTAGACCACACACACTCAACAGCATCACTCACTTCAGAATCCCATACTGCCTCTGGAAGCAAATTCAGTACAAATACCGTGTGTCAGGTGCGTCATAAAATGGGTTTCTATTAGACTTGTGCATTCAGATTCGTAGAAATGTAAATTTTAATGACATTTGCCAATTTTGTCAATTTGTACAAATCTTCATAAATGAAGAGGGACCCTAATGAAACATTGTTTTTTTCTCACTCACCCTCATTCACTCTCTCATGGTCTGTCACACTCTCTCACACTAAAACTAAAACTTAAAAATGGTGTTACCCAGACCTCTTGTTTGTCAGGAAACACCAGATAAGTGGCCTCCATCGTCCATGTGAAAGTGGGGTGAATGTGGGGTGAAAGTCATATATAATATCTTTGGAGGTATAAAAACTTTGTGTATAAATTATGTAATGCAACCACAAACAATTGGGGCTGCAAGTATATAAAAATGATCCTGTTCAAACACTGGCCATTTTAGAATTAGATGCCATTTTGAAAGAATTAAATGAGTTAAAAAATGTAACCCTTCATCTTACTAAGCATGGAATGGGATTTAGGAGTTAAGAGTAGAGTGTATGTATATATTTTAACATATTGCTGACCAACACATGTAGTGTTGTCCTGCAGTACGTGAAATGTATAAATTAATTGAAGGAAATTAGTTACACATTATTATACATCTTAGGACAGCACTTTACATGTGTTGTTCAGCCTTTGTGCGTCCTAGAAAACACGGGTAATGTGGTCCCCTAAGTATAGGAGTGCTCTATACCCTTCAGATGCTACACATTTCACTGGACAAATTGTAAGTGAAGGTGAATCTATCCTCCCATTTTTTGCAACCCACAAGAAACATATATAGAATTCATGAATTGTTTGCTTTTTTGCAACTCACAAGGGCATATACAGTATAGTTATGCAAGGACAAATGTAAGTTGGCAAAAGTATAGTTGGACTTGTGTGAATTTGTGACCACAAACTTGCAATTATTTGCCAACTTATATGCACTATGCACTCATGTTTTAGTGACTAGACCACTTTCTTAATTTATACTAAAGTTGTAAAAATGTTTAAGGTAAAAAGGGTTCGTTCAAACTAGACAATTATCACAGTGATTTGTTTGAGTTAGTAAATGTTACATCTGCTTCATTCCATAGCATTTACTTTTAAATGTCATAAAGAATTCATAGATTAGTCAGATGTGACAAGTTCCTTAAGGGCCTATAATCTTAAATGTCACAGATATATTTAAAAGTCATGGCTACCACGGGCACTTGATAGAATTAGATCTCTGCTGCAATATGACTAGATCTAATATTTATGACAATGTTCAATGTTGGTATTGCTTTCTGACAATGATAAGATAAGATGATATGTCTCCTTACACTTACTAAATATTGTTAGTAATTAACACTGGCATTTTCTGTGAAATGGTAAAATAAGAAATATCACATCTTGTGCTGGTTGCTAGTCTTTGTTTCTATTGAAGAGTAAACAATGACCAATGTTTCAATGTGAAAATCAAATAAAAGTTTTGAAAGGCAAAAGCATATATAAATGAAGAGGAACCACGATGGATGGGATTATGAGCTAATTATAATAGATATGTGTCAGTGGGGTATAATTCATTGAAAGACAGTGATTGCACACAATTACATACTTGTCACTTTATGTTAGTGTAGGACGACAGAAGCTTGTTAATATTAAATCAGGTGGCATATATTTTTGTCATACCGGACTTACTTTGACACCTACTTAATACTGCCAGATTCCAAAAAGTATATTTTATTTATTAGGATATCCTCAATATGTATGCCTTGCAACAAGACGATAGGCTTAAGAACTCTTCATCTAAGTGGAACGTACAGTGAGTTAGAGTCATTTAATATATTTTTCTCGTATGCATATACATGTAAAGTGCTTTGAGTCCCACAGGGAGAAAAACGCTTTATTAATACTTGTTGTAGGCAGGATGTAGGGTTTGTAATTCTTCTAGTGATAAAAATCACTTTACCTTTCATAATTAGTGATATGACAACTTAACTTTGATTAGCTTAGTTTTAGTTTTATATTTTATAATATAGTATTTAGTTTTATAATATTTGATGTTGTGAAAGCAAGAAAAATAAGTCAAAAGCTGTGGTTTTCAGAGAACCAGAGGTATAAGCCAAATTTGTGCAAGTTGTAGTGCAAAGAAAGTTTGATGGCTTGACCATGGAAAAAAAAGCATGTCATATGTATTGTTATGTCTGTGTCAAATATATGTATGATTGGAACAACTTCTTTTTAAAAAGTCTTTGAAACTTCAGTTCGGGGCATATTCCTGAGACAACTTTTTGCGTACAGCTTTGCATGGTCCCTGTCAATATGCCTTATTAAAGATATTTTCCAATAAACACTGATATTATTTTGATATTGATTTTTAGGTTCACGTTAACACTAGTAAAGGAGATGAGCTGTAGAGGTACTACTGACAGGAGTCAATACCCCCAAGTAAAACACACAAACACTTCATAGGTTGAAAAGGCCACAGACAGTTTATTTACATTGCCACACGACGTGTTAACATAAAGATGCCTTAACACCAAAATGACATCACAACTTAACATACGTAACCCCATCAAATAAACACTTCCAAGCTTGCCAGGGTATCCAGGGGCAACACCAAAACCACCTTTTGAGAAGGCATACCAAGATGATCCACCCATGCCAGAGGTTCCCAGCACCACACCCAGCCAGAAACTTCCCACCAATCCTTAACACCAATGGCCATACTACTGCAGAAGCCCCCAAGTACTAAGCAAGCTACTGCCACGGCTGTGAGTGCATACAAACAGTAGAACCGCAATATTAACCCCTTCAGGCAATGTTCCCTCTAATTTTTTTGGGGTGATGTGCGCAGAAAATTTCTGTTGTGCAAAATTTTTCCCGGAGCCAAAATTTTGTGCGCACAATATGCTTCTACAGTCCATATAAAGTTGGTGGAGCTGAAAAAAAATCACATTGCAAGGGGTGGAGCTATATATTTCCAACCCTTTTGACTCCATGGTCTATTCTAAAGGTGAAATTCTCACCGCAAAAATTAATTATGAGCGAATCATGAGCGGGGGCTCCGGGCTGCATAAAGGATTAATATATATATTACTATTTTTTTTTTATTGGGAAAAACTGCATACCATTGACAGGGGTACAGCATAACACCTATGATTATATACTGAGGCACAGCATAACAACTATCACTATACATTGAGCCAGACATTGCCAAAAATGTAGCATAACCCCTATCACTATATACTAAGCCAAACATTGATGTGGTGTAGGCCTACTGCTTCAGTGTCTGGCTTAGTATATAGGGATGCACCGAAATGAAAATTCTGGACCGAAAATTCAGCTATCACTTGACCGAAACTGAAAATGACCCCCCCTTTAAAAAAACCCCCACTTTATTAAAAATAACACACCAAAATTGGACAAAAACCCCCAACAACAATATTATATATATACACATTTATATATATATACACACACATATATATATATATATACAAACACACACATATATATACACACACACACACGCACATATATATATATATATACAAACACACATATATGTATATACACACACATATATATACAGACACATATATATACACACATATATACATATACCCACACATATACATATACACACACATATATACACACACACACATATATATATATATATACAAACACACACATATATATACAGACACATATATATATACATATACACATACATATACATATACACACACATATACACATATATATATATATACACACACATTATATATATATATACACATATATATATATACACACA
>VKOC01004966.1:0-11325 GCA_009364415.1 Spea multiplicata
GAAATATACAGAAGTATAAAGTATGTTGCTTCCTTATAAAAGTAAAATATTTGCAGGTGGGATGTTATTCTATTTAGGGAATGTTGTTGAATATAAGTAGGGGGAATCAATGGACAAAAATGGACCTGATTTGTGGAAGAATAGTTTTTTTTATTTTTACTGTTGTTGACATATTATTCATAAAAAATTACATACTATACAAAAAATTTAGTGCAAAGAGATAGCCCTATCGGTGTTTGAAAATACAATATAACATGCAAAGGGGGAAACATGGTTGAACAAAAATATGCTAAAGCTGCAAAAAAGCGCTGGTCACGAAAGAGTTAGGTTTGATAGACTCTGAACTTATGTGAACTATGCCATTTTGCAGAATTGCCTCAAAAATAAACAAGCCGAGTTGTCAGAATACGGTGGGAGTTGTTGGAGTCCACAGAAGCCGAAGACATTGCTTACCAATGCAATGTTCGTTCATTTTTTTCATCCCAAAAACAACTTCTGCTACAGATGTGGTGCCAAAGACAAGCTATACAGTAGGGTCAATCATCTCTGAGTGCAGATTAGTATATTGCGATAAAAGATCTAAGCTTTAAATGTTTCTATAAAGAGTTGCGTGATTGTTAGCCATCTCAGGTATGTTCAACAGGTAGGGCGTGACCAGGCTCTAGAGTTAATCTTCAATGAAAATAGATGATGGAGTTGGAAGAGGTGTGTTGTGGGACAGCTGGGACGTTTTTTCCTGTTAGTTAAACGTCTGTCTCCGCTGCGAAGTGTGCAAGTAATACAGGAACCCACCGCTCACTCAAGGTGAAGTGGCTACATTAATCTGTATGCGCTATATTTACGTGTGGGTCTGCTTAATATGCTGCGCTGCGTGTCAAAGACAACTAGTCATGGCATAAAAAAGATCTGAGCAATGGATAATGATTTTATTTTTAAATTGCAGAACAGAGAAAGAAATATTCCAACTCAAACGTTATCATGCATGAAACGTCCCAGTACAATGTAGAGGTAAGTGGGGGATTGTGATGCAGGACGGAAGGTAATACAGCAAGATGTTCATATTATGTCACATTTAGCTATGTCCATGTGACATTATTCCCAAAACAGTAAGTTCATAGTAGAAGAGCTCAATAGCAAAGCAACGCAGCTGAGCAGAGGACAGTTCAGTATTTAAAGGGCATTAAATACAGAACAACAGAGGAGGGCAAAGTGCAGCACAGAAAGTGTTTGGTGTAAGCTTCAATAAACGAGAATCAGGAAATGTTTTATCATCAGCTTAGAATGAAGCGTACAAGACACAAGTCAATAGGAAAATAATAATAAGAAATAATAATAAGAATTAAAATACAGGAAGGAGTTTAGTACTGGAGAGTTTAGAACACAGGATGGAAGGCAGCTTAAGTCTTAACATGTAGGCAAACTACGTGGCTGTGTAAGGTGCTGATCCGATGGAGGGTTCTCTCATGATGTTCCTTAGAATGTTTGAAAGTAAGTGCATACAGAAAGGGAAGCCGGACCAACACTTCACCTAAGGTTCTACAAACCCTACGTCCACTCCTAAGGAAAATGTACGGGGAACAGCTCTGTGATACATACTGGGAATTGCACGAGAACTCAGTAATACCGAATGGCTGATGTTCAGGGAGCTGTAATAACAAAGTGGAGGCGCGTAAGTGACTACTCATTAATACATTGAACAGTAACAGTTTGGAAACACCAGGACCTATAGCAAGCTAGCCAGGTGCCCAGGACACTTAGCTAGTAAGGGACACCACCTGTACAAGTGGCTGCTGGAGAGGAGCACTAAAGCCCGAGTTTGCCTAGGGTGCAAGGGTCTGTAATACATGATGTTAATGGTACACAGAACAGCTCATAGTTAGCTGTTAACTGTGCTTGTCGTGCCTTACTTTCACAACAAAACACGCTTTTATATCAAAGGTCAGTTGGAACCAAAAGCCACACCTTAAATTGTCTCAGAATAGTCCAAAGTTAATAAAGAAAATCGACCTTTGGAAATAAGAATAATTAGAATATACTACAGGGATCGTCAGGAGAGGCTAATTTGTCTGCTACCCACACAGCGCCACTTATCTAGATAAACAAAGAGCATTATTTCCGAGCTCATGTCTCTAGTGGCAGCAGTAGAACTTGTGACACATGATTGGCAGCATAATGAGCCAAAACACAACACAGAGTTCACACAATATATAGTTTTCTGCAAACTACAAAATGCTTTTCCCATTGTGCAATCTAATGTGTTTTTATTAATTTATATACTTTCAAGGAGGCACAAATGTATATGTTTTCAAATTTTAAGGATGGTGCATTTATTATATATCAGTTTTATATTATTAGTACCGGTATTACATTTACAAGAATACGCAGTTTTGAAATATTGGCTGTCATTTTTGAAAATAAGATTCTTAAAGTCTTATAAAATAGGAATTCTTTAGCTTTTACACACAATCTGGTTTTCAGGGAACAGCCATAGACTTTTAACTGTGATCATAACGTGGACCTAGCTTCAGAGCCAGTGTTTTTAAAATGTCGAAGTATTAACACTGCTCGGCCAAGGCCAGGATCATTATCGTCAAAAGCAAGGAAGTCAAAGTCACGAGATGGTCCTCTGTTAATACCTGTTAGTCAACTTTAAACAAACAAATACCCTGAGAATAATTTCACGGCTTGCAAAATATGATTTTAATCATATCATTTAGTAATGTAGCACAGATGTGTGGAAAATTATTTGATTTCATTCAACATATTCAAGGTAACAGTAATATGTAAGCTAATATAATAAACTTTTTCATCCATATTATTTATAAAAGTTGTCACCCGGACAGAGTGAATACAGAGGTCACTTAACATGATTCCACTGTCACTGGCAAGCTACGCTTTCAACCAAACTGATGCTGAAGGGTGGAGGGAAAGCTGCCAACAGGGGCAGGTCCCACTAAGGGGTCCAAGACATTAAGACAATACACTCACTGGACACCCAATCCCCAAGAACATCAAAGCCTGTAGAGGAGTCATAGAGGAGCCAGGAAATTCTGCTAGAAAGTCCAGTGGCTAAAATGTATAACACACATAGATACTTCAGGTAGTGATCCAAAATCTTAAAATCAGAGCAGCCTAGGGGCAATTTCTTCCCTGGTCCCTCTGCCAGCCCTCCCCGCTGAAGGGTGATAAGAAAAAAAAAACAGCGTTTTTAGTCTATCAGTGATTGTGAACCGAATCTCTTTCATTCTGGTCTTTGTTCACAGTATTAATCATGCAAGTATTATTAAAAATAAGTGGGTTGTACAGTGCTACGAAATTTGATGGCGCTATATAAAACAATAAATAATAATAAAATGTGAAGAAAGGATTAAAGAAAGTGTGGGATGTTAATATAGCTGTATAACAGATGTGGTAATGGGTTGTGAGGACAAAGGTGAGAAAAAATTTCACATAAAGACATAATGAAATATTCAAATATTCAATATTCAAAGTGTGCATGTATATGCTACTGGTCTTTTTGTGTAGACAAAGAAGTTTTATACCTCAGGAGGGTAGAATAAACTTTTCAGTAACCTCCATTTTCTTTTGCTAGCATCTGGCTACATTTATGATGGACAAAAACGATGCCCTTGGAACAGTGGATGATGCTGTCAAACGACTGTTCCAATTGAACTCAAAAGACAAAATCTGGGCCCAGGAGATGCTTCTTCAGGTCATGTCCACCTCCATCAGTCTTCTAGACTCAGGAACGCAGGTATGAGAATATAACCATCATGGACATGAACCATAGCGTTCCTTCATGTGTCACGCAGTGTAGCATTGCAGACTGGAAATTGTCCAATGGGTTTTGTTAATAATTACATATCCATATGTTATGGATATAACAAGGGGGTAAAACTTACAGGCAGCCTCATGCCAGGTGATGTTATTGGTACCACAACCTTAATTTAAAATCCAACATTATAAATATTTTGACATTGTAACATAGACTAAATATGTTATATGATTTGTAAACGCAGTCTGACTATCTATCTGTATGATATCTAATGTGTGTGCTGTATGTGTGCATGGTCCTTTGCTAGATTGTGACCACCCTGGAATTTCACTTTGTGAACTCTCAGAGAAGATTGTGCTTACTCATTAACAGGACTGAGCGTTATGTTCCTAAGTAGAGCTTAAAATTTGGTTTTTGTAGAAGCCACCACTTGCAGTAATAGCTCTGCCAGTCAATACACTTCTACAATTCTACAATGTTTACAGCACCAATTTATGCAAGACAAACACATACCCTTTTCTCAATGAGGACAAAAAAACAGCGCTGCTGGGGGAGTCCCAGCTTTTCACATGGTAATGAATAATTACATTGGTATTACATTTTTTAAACAAAAATGTTCCATCTTCAAGCCCCCAGTACAATATTTATAGAAAAAAAATCTAAAAATCCAAAGTAAATATGAAAAAGGTTCCCCTTCTTCCTCCAACTGTATTGTGATGGGGCGGAGGGCAAACACACTGGATGAGGGGATGCAGAACCCTCTGCCCTTCCTGCACTCCATGCGCTTTGTGGTGGAAGTAATAAAAATAATTTAAAACTATCCCCCCATTCTCTGTGGTTGTAGAATCCAGCAAAATAATACCAAAAGCAGTACCAATTTGCATTGATTGTTGTGGGTGCAAATCTAATGCTTGGCATCTAAGTTTGGATTAGATTTACTTGTGTTATTATATAGTAAACTGAATTGTCTATACTCTTCTGCAGTATTTTTGTCATAATGAGTTATTTAACCAAGACCCCCAGATGGTTATCTTATTAATCACAAGCAAACTGGTTGAAATTGGTTTCTATCTCATGTTTGGCTACAATAGGAAGAGCTGGAGAATTTCCCTCTCTCCATTGTCCATCACTGCCAGAGTGTGCCAGGACCCCATCGTTATCCACACGTCCTGCTCTTAGTATGTCAGGAAGCAGATCAACACAAACCCGATATCCACTTCTTTAACTGTGACATGGAGGTGAGTGACAGCAATCCGAGCTAATCATTTTGCACCAATGATGATACTGCTTGGACATTTCCCGAATTTATTCTGCATATATGCAAGTATGCAAGTGAAGTACCATGCAACCTAAATACCCTGCTCATGGTACACCTTACACTGTATATGTAACATAAGCTATTCGCCTTACATAGCCTTCGGGATGGAAATGTATTAGCTTTAGTAATCAGTAACTGGGTATTAGCATACATATGTTGGCATGTGACGCCTATTTGAATTATCTATACATTGTGTTGCACTATGAGCTTGTTGCAGGAGTGGAAAAGAGCATGCATTAATAGTTTCTCATTCAAACAGGCCGAGTTGGTTCAAGCAGATATCACGAGCGCTTGTGCAGACATAAAGCAAGGGAAAAAGATGCGACCACAGACACTTAAGTAAGTACTAACTGGAAAATCCAAGTGCTTGTTATTTCTCTCGGAGCTGGCAAATGAAATGTTAAGGTGTGTGTTTGCATGCGCACACCCACAATCTCCTCCGTTTTGTTTCACCTTCAGCAAACCTGCCATATTTGTAGTTTTTTTTTATCTCCATACCATCTGTTTGTGCTGACATAGAGATAAAGTTTATGATACTAATGATCTACACAAAACAACTGGCAAAATGTGTAGGTGAAATTTTTATACGTGACACCTTGTGCCCTACACTTGAAAGTAGAAGGAAATATTCATCCCAGAAAATAAGTAGAAAGTAGCACTTTACACCCTAACCAGAAAAAGCCTCGTTCCCGTGTCTGAGTTGTAGCCGATGTTAATTCTACATGAGTTGTTACATATATATCACGTGATCATGTGTGAATGTGGAAGCAACCCCAAGCACCCATAGTTACACTGGAAATGTGTGTTTTATGGAACTTAATGCTTGCTATCAGACATTTTCATGCAATACAGCTCCAGTGTTTTGGTTTTTTTTTGGAATGCACTGCTTTTTCACTTATAAACTGGTAAGACTCAAATCTTATATAACGGTATTAATGCCGTCAAAAAGCTGCTCGTTAGAACTAGTTCACTGGTTCATCTGCCAATGCTTCCAGCAATGTGGAACCTTCAAGATAAATCCAAAAAATATTGCAATGTAGGGTGAGCAAGAAAAAGGTGGATTTTCTACTTATATTGATAAATAACAAATCTTCTTAGTTCTTCCAATGGTGCTCAGCGGTGTACATGAAAGGTAAAAACCCCCCCAGAAAACATAACATAGCGTGACCAGTATGATCATACATATCAGTTAATGCTCCCAAAATCTCACTCGCGTTATATAGAGCGTAATATGCTCATGAGGTAAGCACAGGCAGGCTTAAAAACCCCAAAGGCAGATCCCAATGTATAAACCAGTCGCCAGGTATATCGGCTGTGTGGTATCCAAAATTAAGCTTTTAATATTAGTTAAAAAGACATTATCTAAAAAAGATAAAATGTGAGCACTAAAAGCAGTTCGGTCAGCAGAAGTCATTGTGTGATAGTAGCTTGTAGTTGTTACTGTTGCTCGAATTCATGTTGTCTTCTGATGTTACCAATATGCTCATTCACTCTAACAGCTAGCTTTCTATTATTATACATTCCATAGGTGTATTATATACGTGTCCCACATTATTGTGCATTTGTTTCCTAAAGTCAAATAAATACATTTATAAGCTGCTATCACACAAAGAGAAAAGAAATACAAAAAAGGGGAATAAGGGCTGTTAAATATAGTCACTGTTTAGGGTTTGTAGCACGTATATTGTAGAGCGCCTATTCCTTTTTTGTATTTTTGTATTTCTTTTCTCTGGGTGTGGAAGCAGCTTCTAAATGTCTTTATTTATTTATTTTGAACCTATATGATCAAACTGGTCTGGGTAGGGACGGGAATTAAAATATTTACCAATGGACTGAAAACCTAAACTTAACTTGATTGATGTGTGAATGCAATGTATTGAATAACGGCGGGTTATGGTGAAAACCACACACAAGCTAACTTTCTGTTGGAAAACCGTCTCTCTAGCTAATAAAAAAAGAACTCCAGACCTTGGGGGGGAATCCATGACGTCTAACGTATTGGACAACGTTTCTTTGGGTCACTGTATTATTGCTAGATTTTGCAAATAATTGAACTTTATTTTCTGTTACAGGATTAATCAGGAGAAAATCAAACAAAGGGAGTCAATTCTGCCTCCTCAGCCTCCGGCCACAGCTCCCAAACCAGCTTACAGAGACAACAGAAACCGCGTAATACCCCCTCCTCCACCCAACGAGATTGGTAAATTTACATAACGTGTCCTCGTATTCTTCTCCCTTTCTTGCAGACCTTTTTTTGTTATCACTGTAATTTTATTTGATGCAAGCTATCAGGGGTGTAGAGCAATTATTGGTGGCATCCTTAAACATTTAACGAGAATAACTTAACGTAGGTTAACCTGTCAAAACGTGGCAAACCGTCAATCAATAGCTCCAAACTTCCTACAATGAAAGAGTTAATCTATTTAAACGTATCCTGAAAATGCCTGGACTTTTGGCACATATGGGAACCAAGCAGGTCCTTAACCTTGTAGCCATTGGCACTACAACGGGCATTGCAAGGAATACAATACCTCCCTCTTCTCAAGTGTCAGGATTTCTTGGGGACACCCGGATCTTCTGGCTTCACTACCTCGCAAGGGGTAGGTGCACCGATTGCCACCTATAGCCCTGCCTGCATACACCCATGTCCCAATCAAGGTGTCCGAATTTGGACACCTGAAATGTTAGGGTGTATGCTACCAGGCCTCCAACCCCAGGAAGTCTATGATTTACTGAAGCTGTAAAGATGACGCAGAAGGAGAGAAATCTTCATCAATTTCACTGTGATAATGGGACACAGATTGCTTAGTTTACACATCTGCCACATATAGCCTTTATAGATAAAGTAAAGTATAATTTTATTGGTGTTATTAATACTTATGTAGCAGTTTTCAGAGGTGTATGTCTTTATCCACAGAGTTTGATCGACGAAGTAATGCCTCCGCAGAGCCGGAGGAGTCTCGGGAAGTGTTAGCCCAAAAAATTGAGAAAGAAACTGTAAGTGTGAAAAAAACATTACTTTGTATATATAAAAAAATATTACTTTTTTTCGTGCTACAATAGTGTCACCCAATAATCTGAATGCATGATTTACGTGGCCTGAGTTATCTGTGACATTCTTCATAGGAATAGTTAAATGCCTCTGATTGCCCTACCAAAGACGAATGCATACAAAAGTTCTCATTCTTCAAAAATAAAAGCACTGAGGATTCCTGCCACTGACTGGCAGCTTGAAGGGAACACTTGCAAATCAATTGGAGTGCCATCACATTCATGGATGATCTTATGCCCTGCACACAACAATAGCTTAGGTGTGGGTAAAGGGGATTCTCCATATTTAAGGGAACCACACATTCAACCTTTAAAATCTTGGTCCATATGATCAGTCAAAAGAGTAATGCATTAATGTATTTCCCAACGGTTCCTTCTTTTGGAGGGTGTTCTATTTTTCTCCCCTAGTGTCTTTATTTTGTATGAGAGAATATTTGCTGGGTATAAGTGTATCATAGTGTTCTATAGCTCTAAAAAAACCACAATATTTTGTACTTAAGTAACAAGTGTGTCCCCTTTAGGCTTTTTAAAGATTGGGAAATGTGTATTAACCCTTTTTGCTTACTATTGCTTCACTTGGTGGTACATTGGTAAATTGACAGTTTAAGCTTTCTCATCTTGTCTGTATCTGTATTACAGCAAGTCTTAAACTGTACACTGGATGACATTGAGGTATTTGTGGCCAAGCTTCAGAAAGCAGCCGAGGCTTTCAAGCAACTGAACCAAAGGAAGAAAGGAAAAAAGAGTAAAAAGAAAGGGCCAGCCGGTAATTACCCATCTGTTCATATTTTCTTTGTTATTCTGTAACTATTGTGACCACAGAACAAAACACACTGGAGATAAATAGAAACCTATAGAGTATAAATGGACTTGCATAGTGCACATTACTTTAATTCAGCAGAGAAAAACATTAGTTTCATTAACCCCTTAATGACAAAGCCCGTACATGTATGATTCTTCTCCAATGGGCGGTCCCAAAACCCATTGTCCTTAAGGGGTTAAATAAGGAGCATTAACATTAGATTCTCAGATCTGCAACTAGTCTTGGTAGGACCTCTGAAGCTCTGAGTTGAAGTTTAGATTCAGCCCACAATGTACTTCAATTAACCGAAAAAGTGACCAGGTGAGCAGTAACAAATTCCCAAGATGAATATTGTTGTACAACAATTCATCATTACCACTTCAGCAGTCAATTCAACCAACACAGTATATTTACATATAACTATGTCACCTTATACCCCCTGCCTTCAAAAACTATTTACATGCTCTTCTTCTATCCATAGATTTACACAATTAACATGTACTGGAAAATGTAGCCCTATTAAAAGAGACAATTAATGGCATAATGAAATAATTAATGTGTAACCTATGCTAGCAGAATACACTCACTTATGTTCAGGGTATGGAAAATCACTTGATATAATGGTTAAGTGCAGTAAGGTTTGACACATATATATTGTAATTACTTAGTCACATGATCTTTGTAGAGGTTGGTAGAGGGAAGTGTGAAAGATATCCATCCCCTACAGGATCCATACCATCACATGTAATGCTCCAGCACCTCAATGTGATGATGGAGCCTTGTTTGCATCAGAAGGATAGGCTGGGAAGTTGGAAAGCCCTATTCTAGAACTATAAATATAAGTTTGTAAATGAGCCTTTACCAGGCCACATATTTCTACCATTTCATAATTCTAGTTTTTTGTGATTTACCAGAATGCAAACAACAGGTATAAGCAAACATCATGGTAATAGCATTTTATGTTTTTTCCTGATAACAGAGGGAGTCCTTACATTAAGGTCAAGACCACCAACAGAAATGGAGTTCATAGACTGCTACCAGAAGATCAAACTGGCTATTAATCTTTTGGTAAGAATTGACCCTGTTTTAAAGCTGTGTTAAAGTGTTAACCAGACCTCATGTCACATACGTATTTATAAACCTTTCTATGTGAAGGTTTGGATGGTTTTCATAAATGTGAGAGTACTAGTACACCTGATACAGTCACTTTTATACCAAAGTCAGTTTATAAGTCCCTTGCTAAAATCTCACCATAGATGCATACAATCTATCCTCCTAACATCCATCACCTGCTTCCCCAAAGAAACCGTCTGCTCTTTCCAACTTCAAGAACTCCAGACCAGGGACTTCTGCAATGACCCTCACTACAATCAATCCAACTTCACCCAAGCAGTCGCACACCTTGTCTTATTCCCTATCAACCACCTAATAGACTGTAAACAAAAGAACAGGGCCTTCTCCTACCATTATGTCTTAACAGGTGTCAATTTTATTGGCTGTTTTGTATATCGTCAATTTTAGTGTTATTATTTTCCCTCTCCCCCTTTTATAATAGGGCTATATAATTCAAGGGCACTCAATAATTAAAATGTTATGTAATACGCATGTGCTGAAACTCATTAAGTAGCTTTTTTGTACCAACATGAGGTCCTGTTACATTATTTAACAATTTGTCCTTACCATATCCTCATCCATTTATCAAATAATTTTGACTAATTAAGTACAATATTTTAAGAATGTATTCAAGTTCTACAATTTTTGGTAGCTTTTGTTTTAGGCAAACTAAAAAAATCACATTCAGAATCCCAGCTCTGCTGAGCTGATTCATTTCATCTTTGGACCGTTGGAGCTGGTAAATATATATTTTTTTTTGTTTAGTGATTTAAGGTGAAGGCATTTTATCTACAAAAATAAGTTTGGTGATCTGGCTCTAAGAACTAAAGAAATGGGACTTTGCCGAATATCACTGTTACTGTCACTAAATAATTTTGTGTGTTGTACTTTTTCTTTTAGATAATTAATAGCTCAGGAGGTCCAGAGCTTGGGAGGTCAATCACCTGTCCTCTGCTATCTAAAGAGGCCACTGACTTCCTTAAGGGACATTTGACCCCTAAAGAAATGGCAGTCTGGGAAGTACTGGGAGAGAGATGGACTAAATCCAGGTGAGAGTGGAATTAGATGATATTGTCTTTTGCAGAGCTGCCCAACGTTTTACTTGAGGCTATGGGACATAATAAATTCCTTGATAATTTGCTGCGGTATAAGGATATAAACAGACCGTGGTACCGCACGTTCTACCTGAACACACGTGTTAGAAACCCACCATATGTGTATATCACTGTGAGCAGACATATTTTTTTCCAGGACCTGCATGATTCT
>VKOC01004970.1:0-22522 GCA_009364415.1 Spea multiplicata
TATATGTGTGTGTGTGTGTGTGTAAGGGCAGTGCATGTATGTATATGTCAGCAAATCAACCAGCAAATCACCAGTAAGGTACAATGCTTGCCGTGATTGGCTGGTTGTTGTACGCTAGGTAGAGGGGTCGTCTTATACGCCAGAATATACGGTACATTTTTGGTGTGGCAGGAAAAAAAAAACAACCTAAAATCACTCGACAGGCTGGATGAATATTTAACCCAAAATTACAATTTGATCTTTGATAATTGTAAAGGATACTTTCGCTGCCGGGTGCTGAAGAGGTTACACTTTTAATCATTCCCCAGAATCCACTGGGCTTGCTGTGAACCTCTCCTCGTTGGAACAGGTTTCTCCTCACCATGGCTATCCTGTCGATAGAATACAACAGCAGGGTGTTAGAACTGTGTATAGTGCTGCCCCCTGCAGTAGGTGGGATGTATAACAGAGCGACAGCTTTACATCCCAGACAACGTAAGGGGCAGCACTTTACAAGTGAAATGTGATCAGGATCAACGAACCTAAAACAAGCTCCATTGTCATGTAATGGGTCCTAGTTAAAGGATTGTGAAAATCAGCAACTACCTAATGTAAACATTTGGAAATGAAACTTCAGGACTGGAAAATCCACTCGAAACACTTGTTTTAACTGGCAGAAGGAAAAGGTTCGGATTGTGAGGCCGTGAGAAGTGAAACCCTTACTATCTACAGCATAATAAAAAAAAGTTTAACTCTTTGATTGCGAGACACCCAAAACGGTCTCTAGATAAGAGCTTTGAGACCCAAATGTTAATAACGGACAACAGATGTAAAAGTGAAGCCCCATTGAAATATATTTTAACCCCAGCGCTGGATACAGTAATATGCCCCCAGCGTTGTATACCCTGCACATCAAAGTGTCATATAAGGGCCTATTAATGCTGCCCCTTTGCATCACGTAGCGAATTACAACTCCCATGATCCCTTGTCAGACTGTGGGAGTTGCCATTCACCAAGTCATTAATACCCGGCTTTCTGTCACTCGCATGCCATTAGTTCAGGGATTGCCAAAAGGTAGTTACCAGTAAAAAAAAAAAAACTACAACTAAGATTCTAAGCTAATTGCTGATTGTCGTCAGAACTCTAGTCCCATAACATTTGTTGATAATAATAAAATCATCAATTAATTGCAAAAGGCTACACTTTACATGTTTTAAACAATGAATTAAACTTAAAGAACTACATTATAGAACTTTGGAAGTTGCAGGGAGGCAGCGCCCTCTAATGGCCAGAAAGGTGTAGTGTTCAGATGCTTTCACGGCACACACTATATCTTATTAAATACATCATTGGTGGGAACTTGCAAATTTCAGGGGACTTTTATATTTAAGTGATAGAAACAACTGTTTATTTCTCCTCAGGCAGATATCAATATGCTTTTCTTTTAGTGAAATAAGCAGCGTTTTACCCCAAGCGCTCTCTCCATCCTGGCCAGCAGCATTGACAGTCTACGGCATGGAGCAGCAACGGGAGCAGGAATGAACCTTGCCAGCACCCATCGGGCACAATGTCACACTTGGTGCTAACAGGCTGGCAACTTAGAAGAGGCATAACTAAGACACTAGTATATTAAACATATAAGGGACAATAATTCCCCCCATAAAATAAGACACGACTGTTCCTTTAAACAATATATATTAGACGCTGCTTATCAGTCTATGAGAAAAGGTTCCAGATGCGGAACGCAGAGCATACATTCTTTCTTCTAAAATAAAAATAAGCAGGGTCTTAGAATAAACGTCGTAATCCAGACCAACCGACCAACCTGCCCCGCCTAATGTTTACCTCTTCTTTTTGCTGACAATCATGTCCATTGTTTGCAGGAGTCTCCTCTCCAGGGCCAGGATATCTGTCTCAGTCACGTTCCTGGAAGAGATCACGATTTAAAAACCCAAAGAAATAGAACTAGAAACATAGTAAGCCTACCATAAGCATCAATTATCTATATATATATATAAAGAGAACATTCACCATTAATAACCAAAAGGAATGAAAATGTGAACACAAAGTATCAGTATACAGAAAGTATATACAAAGTATACAGAACACAACAGTATGTAGAACAAAACTCGGTGTGTTCTGTATGTATCTGTCCACATAGTATGTACCAACATGGTTTATTTTTGCTTGTCACATTTAAATGTTTCAGATCATCCAACTAATATTAATACAAGACATATATAAACCATAATGCCATTCGATCAACATATAAATTGACACCAACGGATCACTTTTAACCCTATGCTTTACAGCTTCCTCTACTACCCATGGATAGCTTTTCTCAGCGCTGCGTGATAGAATACCAACCTACCTCAAGAAGTAGGACATATACGTGTAAGGACAATTCACAGCACCGAATCCAGACAGTAAGGCCATGAGGGTCACTCCAATTACTCCCACCCTGCTAATCAACTGCTCTATAGAAAGGATACCTGCGGGGGGAAAAGGGTAAAGTTTTAAGAGCAATTAACCCTTTCAAGACCGGGACGTACCTGGTACTTCCGGGTCACCGGCAGACCGGGACGTACCAGGTACGTCACTGCTTTTACGCGATCCAGCGTCGCTTTGAACGCTGGGATCGCGAGGGCGGCTGCTACTGACCGCTGGTTGTTCCCAGCGATCAGTAGCAGCCACCCCCTCAATTCCGTGCACGTGATCGCTTTGCAGCGAATCCCGAGCACGGAATTTAAATATTTAAAAATATACTGCGGTCTTCAAGTGAAGACGCAGTATGCAATCGGCGGTCCGGAAGGGGTTAAAAAAGCTACATGCAGACTGTTTATTTTTCTATAATTGGCCCAAAACCCCTACTACATTATATAACCTCTACAGCTGACGGTCACTAACCTAATCTCATGAATTAATAAATATATTTTTAGGTAACTTAATAAACTTGTATTCTTTGTCAGAACATAGTCATTTAGGTTGAAAAAGAACTAACTCCATTAAGTTCAACTCTTCTACCTATCCTTCCAGCTTTTGATCCAAAAGGAGGCAAAACAACCCCCCCCCCCAAAAAAAACTAACAATTATGCTATTTCTCAAATTCTGCCACACAGGGGGGAAAAAATCCTTCTAGGCTCCATAAAGATTTCCAAATCAGATTTCTCCTTCAATCAAGAAGCTTTAAATATTAATGTTTATTCCATTTATAGCCCTGTTTTAAAAAAAAAAAAAAATTCTGTTGTATTTGACAGAACCACCTCTCATGGCAGTGAATTCCGTACCTTTATTGCCCTCTGTCTCAGAGGATGACCTCTTGTAGTCCTCCGCACTTTTCCTAGTTCCATAATTTCTTTTTTTTTTATTATTATTATCAACAGTTTTTATTTTTAAGGACCAGTGCCCAAAATTGCACGTCATATTAAAGGTGACGTCATAAGATTGACTTGTAAAGAGGCAGATGCTATCCTCCTCCCGTGAATCAATGCCCTGTTCTATACATGCCAATATCATACTGGCCTTTTGCGGCTGCTGACTGGCATTAAATACGGCTGCTAAGAACATACCGTGCTTCGGGCTGAGTATGGGAAACGGATCCCCCAGCTTCCAGAAAAAGTACATGAAGGTCAACCACACGACGCAGGCAAAGAGTAGCCTCTGGCGATGCACTGGGAACGACAGATCACGTCATACACTAAACAGTAAGGGTTAAATCATTATACGCGTACAAGCGGGTAAAGAACATTTATACTAAATAATATGATTGTTTTATGGTAAAGTAGCACGGTTAGAAGGTAGTTAGCTGCAAGTTGTAAAGAGAATATTTTTTTATACCAATAAATACCTTTATCAGCTAACTGCATTGCACAAGACAGCAGTCTAATGACGCTCCTTAGACGCTTGAAGAAGGGACCTAAGCAGTCTTGAAAGCTTGCAGTCTAATGCAATTCGGTTAACCAATAAAGGCACCCTCTACAACAAATGTACTGATTATTACAACAAATGTACTTTGTGTATTTTCTTTCCACGGTTAGCAGCATATAGTTCTATAACACCGATGAAAAACATGACATGAAATCTTTACAGCCGCTCTAATAATCTCACGTTTTATTATTCAGCATGGACCTGCCACCTTTGGAGTTTTCCTCTCGCTAAATTAATTTGTAGATATCAAATTATATTGACCACAAAAATGAATATTGCTTTGGGAATCACCAACGTCTTGCCAACATTGCCCATGTATTTTTTAATTTCTCCTACCGACACCAGGCAAGAGGTTTTTTTTGGTCACTTAAAGCACAGGGCAAAGTACAAGAACCATAAACTCTTGTCTCCTTTCCAAGTATGTGAGCTACGTTGAAATTTGTGCCTCTGTTGGCAATCTTCTCGGGGGAGCTTGCAGAGCGAGTATGGAGGAACGTGCGGGTCTGGGGAGATGAAGACACATACCTCACACTATGGGCATAAGAGATCTCTGACCTCTCCGACCAGCGGCGCCAGCTGTTTTATATCAGGCTCAGCGCTTGGGCATCTTGCCTCAGTACACCCATCATCAACTTTTTTTGGCCTAATAATTAGCGGACTGCTGTTTTACCCCTGCATTGATCGGTTGTCTGGGTTACTGCACTACTACCACCACCAACTACCCTGTCCTGAACCAAAAGTTTTTGCTAACACTGAGCATACAGTCTTTCTAGAATGACCTAGATCAGGCCTACAGTGATAGATTTGTACTCACACAGTCGAATATTGCTCACCACAAAGTAGCCAATGTAAAAAGGAACCACGAAGACGAGAACCAGCAAAATCACGCACAGGTTCAGCTTCCAGTGAAAGTAGCGCGAGCTGTAAATAAATAATAATAAAAAAAAAATACAAATAAAACTAAATTAAAACTGTATTTACTCGGCAAGTGATTTTAAGGAGAAAAATGCACATATCCTATTTATTGCTATTTCCATTTGTATGCGGCCGGTAACACTGTGTCTAACGGGGAATTCACCGCACAAAGATATACGCGTTTCTGCTTTAAACCTCTTCTGCGTGTAAATATCAATGAAATTAAATTAGCATTTGAACATATACTTTTTTTTATTTTTGTATTAAAAAAAAAAACAAAAAAGCATCAATTCAGGCAGCTGTTTTATGCTTTCAAGCTTTCACATGTGTCCTTAGCAATGGTTACACATGAATGTAATGATGCTACTTTTGCTCCATTTAGGATGAATAAAGTGAAAAGGCAGACACGGGGATATTAGCCGTGGCCTGACTGAGATTGTATGCGACCTCTGATCAGACTTCAGCGTCAGAGCACCGATGTTATATTCACACGACATGCTTTGTCGTAGTAGTTATACGATATGCAGGCGGATGCCTTGGAGACAATCTCACCTACCTGCTGTTTAAAAGGCCCAGAATCTCAAAGATAATAAGTTCGAACATAGTGCAAGAGAAAGCAAATGTCACGGAAAATACCACTTGTACGACATACTGCCGGACCTGGAAAACAAAAAATAAAAAAAAACATACGTTTATGTTAATTGTACAACAATAGGGCTATGTAAGAAGTCATTCTGTTTTAAAGGTAGGCCTGTCACCGTGACAACCACACTGGCTGCCATGGCAATAAGTCCACATATCAAACTTGTGGGTTTATATTTCTTTGCAGAGTCTTCATCCTTATTACTGTTACTAGAACAGGATGACCCGGTCTTATTAACTTACGGGAAAAACTTTAGTACAGAACTTTGCAGCGGGCTGAGCTGCATCCTGAGCTTCTCTTACAGGCTCCGGAGAAATCAAAATGATTTGCTGCCTGACCGATCCGGTCAGAAGTTAAACGGAGGCAACATATTCCCCTCGACTGGGGAAGGAAATCACTTCAGCCACACACACACAATATATTTTTTAATAACCGGACCTACATGTTAATTTAGGACGCATCCTAAACTAAAAACAGCAAGTTTGATTAAAGCATTCAATACATTTTTTAGCCAAAGTGCTGTAGCTTGAATACTGGCGGATCAGTCCGTATTTTAATCACTGACCTCATAATCTTTAAACAGCCGGCGCATGAAAAACAGCCAACCGAAGCCGAAGAACAGCAGCTGGAAGGAAGAAAAAATAAAAGATGAAAAACCAAGAACTTAATAATAAATTAACATCCCAGCTTGCAGAAAATTGAAGTGCAAATGAAATGAAGTCATTGTGATCTATCAGGCACATAACGGTTAGTTGGTTTTTGTTTTTTTTTTAGTTATTTTGTAGTAAATAATGTTGAGCAAATTGATTAGATGATTTAGATCCTACAGAAAGGGTAGCCAATGGGCGTCCAAAGGCTGCAGAGAAAAGGTATTTTTAATAACCACTGGCGTTAACCACTCCCATCACTCCTGTGTTCCAATGGCCCTTTCATCCACATCCCATCACTCCTGTGGCCCTTCCCACCCATCACTCCTGTGTCCCAATGGCCCTTTATCACTCCCATCACTCCTGTGTTCCAAAAGTGTTTTCTAACCATCAATTCACCTTTTAAACTTGGACACAAAACACTTTTGTAATTATGCAACAGCCAGAAATATCCTTGTTTTCCATGAAAACAGCAAAGTGACCCCAAACTTTTGAATGGTAGTGTTTGTGTATTATACAGGGTCCGGCGAAGCATACGTGAAGGAGTTGCGGTCAGGCATTAACCCTTCATAATTCACAACAAATTCATTTCAAATCAGTCATGTCTCCAGTGAACTCCTGGGTTTAGGGAATGTCTCTGTCGTTATCAGCGTAGATCTTTACATAAAATACACAAAAACAGCCGAGGATTTTTATATTTTTTGCCGTTTCTGGGCTTGTTAAGTAACTAAGTTACAACGAGCCTTATCTGGAATCGCAGCCTTATGACGGAGGCCAGAAACCACACAAGAGTTCATCAGCTGTATCCAAATAAACGACCGCCCTCTCTCATACCTGAGAAATAACCATGAAGACGGAGTCAACGAGGAAGCTCATGATTGCAGGTCGTTTCCCCGACAGAAAATGGGAAGCTTAATAGATCGCGGCTTCGGCGGTCACAGCGACATCTTTCACCCGGTAACGGGGCGACTCTTCCCACATCTGTTACGCCCGCTGGTTAGATGACAAACTGAAATAAATCACCGTTATGTATGTTAGAAACATGTTATCACACGTCCTGATCCAACAAAGCAAGCACAGAAATGGTTTCATGGCAGGGTGACCCAAAACAGCCCTCCAGCAGAAGTGGTAGAGGTGAGGGAAATTAAACATGCATGTTTTACTAACCTAACCACATAATGACATTTTAACTAGGAAGTCCCATGGAATAATAAAGAAATACATGCACATAAAATACTGTATACAGTAATAAAGCCCCCACACACACTGTATACAGCAATGTTGGTTGTTGACAAAAACCTGGTTTTATCTCATTTTTTTCTAATAAACTCGCTTTATCTGCAGACCTGGAGCTGCCATTGTTTGTCAGTCATGTGATAATTTGGGTGACTTTCCCAGCTCAAACACCACACTGACGCTTTATGGCAATGGTAATGAAGTCCGTTCCTCTATAGACTTTAATTAGAGCACTGACTGAGTGATTAAAACTCAGCCATTCCATGATTTCCCACCAGCAGTCAGCAGCTGTCCGAAAACATTATATTATGGGGCAAAAACTAGAACTATTTGTAATCTGATGCTAATAATTTAATAAATGGCGGTTCCCTCTTAATCCCCGTTTTAACGTTCTCGGTTCCCGCTTCCCTCCCGTCTCCCGGGACCCCCTCTCCACACCCCCCTTACTGTATTTCTCTCCATCCGGCAGACACTTCATATCAGTCAGACACAGCAGTCGCGCGCTGATGACATCTTGCGCTTCGTCGAGCGGCTACGAGCAATCCGATTGGTTGCAGGTGGAGACACGTCATCAAAGTCCTGTATCGAGTGCTGGCGGAATGAGCGGCTAATCCAGACACCTGTATGCCTTCAAGGGCAATTTAATTGGTCAAAGCATGTGTAGGGGCGGGGCTTGTTGCAGAAACGAGGGTTGGAACGCAACCAGGCGCCGGGTTGGATGGATAGTGAGGTTCCCCCTACATGTGAGAAGCGGTTTATGCCCTTGGGTGACAGAGCCTGACAGGGTAATAACCATACGCGGGGCTGTAAACCTGCCATTGGGTGATGGGGTGGATTAACTGCCCCTCTACTAATGGAAATATATTAAAATAAATATTTTCACTGAAGGTGACGGCATGGGGGCGTCCATAATGCTGGTTTCTTGGGACTACAAGTCCCAAAAAGCTGTGCCATGATGTGGAAGTTGTAGCCTCCGGCTGGTGAAGTTACCCCCTTGAGTTGGATATGAGGGGCATTTAATTTCGGATTGAATGCAGTTTTGGGGGGGTCTGGTTCAGTTCCCGCCCCTTTGCTTTGCTTTGGGAGTTGTGTTCTCCTTGTAAAAGGGGCAGCGAACACATTTTACCTCCTCGCTCCTTTCATTTACCCGATGCAATATATAATATATACGTAATATAGAGTTATTTATATAGCGCCAGCAGATTCCGTGGTGTTGTTACAACAGCACCCTGTGAAACTTATTAATAAAGACAATGTAAAATTACCGGTGACCGAAGCAGGAGAGGGTCCTGCTCTTGTGAGCTTACAGTCTATTGTTGTTGTAATTATTATATTTTTTGTATACTATAAATATTCATAATGCTGTTTTTATATCAATTTCTATGTTAATTACAGCCACAGGTTGTAACAGTGACTGTGGTTTGCAAGGTCCTACCCCATGTATGCGTTTATAGCAATATATATATATATATACCACTTCTGCTGGAAGGCTGTTCCACATATCTACCATCCTCTCTGTAACGTCCAATGTAATGTTTCCCCCCCAAATCTCTTTCTAAGTGCAGACTTTAATGTTGAGTAAGTTTTTATTATCTGTGGCTGGTTTTGGAGGAGTCTCGCTATGCAGCCCACGCGTTAAAAGGTGTCTTGGGGTTCATGCTGTCACATAAAGCTTTATAACTGATTTAAAGTATTTTTTCCACCCTTTCAGATTATTTCATCGCCGGGCGATAATGTGGACCACGCCGAGGATCCGGCTGCTGCTTACCGGACGCTGTTCTACCTGCATGAAATTGAGGAGCGCCGCGAGCTACGCGTCCGTCCGCGGGGCAACCAAACTGCCGGAGAAAAAGTTAAGAAAGCTGCTCTACCCCATCAAGGACCTGGAGAAGTATCTGAGCCACGACGTCGACCGGACAAACTACAGACTCTTTGATCCCAGCCTCGAGCAGATAATGAAAGCCGAGGAGGTGTTCAGGCCGTCCGGCAAACACGTTATTGATTATTACACCTCGGCTGTCAGGATGGATCATACACCGGCTCTTATGCAGCCAGAGGTAAGCAGCGACTGACATTTATAACCGATTCAGTGTAAATATTTATCGATTCGGTGTATATTATTACATACTGTGGGGAAAAAAATAGGCATTAACCCCTTCAATCCCAGGGGGTTTTTGGTGTCTCGTGTCCCGGAGCGATTTTGCCATTTTTGCACTATGTCGGTTCAGTGATTATTCTCTTTTCCTGTGAATAGTTCACCCGTGTAAACTATATATATTTTTTGTTTTTTTCAAGGAGAGGTAGAGCTTTCTTTTGATACCATAGTTAGATGATTTGCTGAAAATTTAGAATGAAAAATTTAGTAAAAACTAGCGAAAATTAGAAAAAAAACACCAATTTTTTTTTTATATAGTTTCCCTCTGAATAGGTAAAGTGATGGAAAATCCCCTCCAAGTTTATCAATTCAGGTGTCCTGATTTCAGAAATACCTCATTTATATAGATTTCCCAGCACTTATAGGGAACATACTATAAGGTGTACCTTATTCGTAGAATTTTTATGCTTATGGCTTAACGGGTTTGGGGGTTGTGAACGGGGGCAGGAGGGGTATACTTTTTAGATGTTGTGTTAGGGCAATGGGATGTAAGAGTCTTATTTTTTTTCTTTTTTATATGTATTTTTTATATAGGAGGTAGAGTGTCGCTCATGCTGGCAGCGCTACTGTGTATTTGCACATGTTCCGGTGTGAGTGACACTGTACCTCCCAAACTCTGCCTCTGTCCGGCTTTTCGGGAATGGTGATCGCAATCCCCCTACTCCTGATTTAATTCTCCATTTAGTGTGCATTCTCCGTCGAGGTCCCAAATCCCGCTGTCCCAAAAAGCAGGACAAAAACCTCGGCGGCATAGAGTGGCAAAATTGGGACTGTCCTGCTCAAAGCGGGACAATCGGAAGGCATGCTAACAGACTATTCCATACATAGCTGTCCCTTACATTTTAGAATTTAAATCGGTCACCATGACTTTACAAAATGCTCTGTATTATGTTTGCAGGTTTGCTTCATAGGAAGAAGTAACGTCGGCAAGTCATCTTTGATAAAGGCTTTATTTTCACTGGTGCCCGAAATTGAAGTCAGAGTGTCCAAAAATCCTGTAAGTTACGCCATACATCGGTTCCCAGACCCTCTTCTATTCCTGCACCGTGAATTACTCACAAAGAGTTCTAGATGTATGTTTCAATTTTCGCTTAGTGTGAGCATTCATTTTTCTGTCTGGACTTTGCTTTAAGGATAAAATGAGGTCACATGGAACAAACCGCCTAGTGAGTTGCGCATGAGGGTCCCTATAGAATCTCCTCTCTGGAAGGGATGTGCATTTCGCTGCCATACATTGTTATTCTAGCCTAGTGCTGCCATGGCGGGGACATTTGCCAGTTTTGTAAGGGTAATCCGCTTCTGCTGGATCTAGCCCCAGATCTTCTTGTACAGATCCACCGGATCTACAAGCGGTACAGTTTTACATTAATTAATTCTGCCATGTATGAATGAATCTATATCTCGCTAATTTAAGGGACCACTAATGTTTTATATTCCTGCTGCACCTTTATTCACAATTACAGAACTCACTATACCTCCACATATATAGAATGCCAAGTAGATCTGTTAGGTGCTAAGTAAATAAATTGAATATACATAGACGATCATTAGACTACACCAATGACGTAGATGACTATGATTTTTTTTTCCTCCACAGGGTCACACAAAGAAACTGAACTTTTTCAATGTAGGGAAAGCATTTACCTTGGTGGATATGCCAGGTTATGGTTATCACGCTCCAGCAGACTTCGCTGAAATGGTGGAGGGATATCTCCTACACAGGCAGAAGTAAGTCCAGTCGCGGAGGAAGGTTCACGTTGTTCCTTTAGAAAGCTGTACCCGTAACACAAACTGCCCGTGTCAGATTACCCTCCCATCACCACGGGGCAACTGGTTTCAAAGCATTCTATCTAACATGAGTGGTCTACTGCAGCCAATGGTGGATTATCAATTAGGTACACTGGGCACCTGCCTAGGAGACCCCAGGGCTTTAATGGATAATCCATCCCCTACTGCTGCATGCAAGGGGGGTGTAGACCCATGTGCCAGGCAGGTAATCAGATTTGTGTATGTGCGTGCGCGCATGTGTAGGGGACCCTGAAATCTATAGGTTGTCCAATCTTTGATTTCATCACATGAGACTACCATGGCTCTTATTATAAAGCATGCGCTTCGATTGCTTAGTCTGCTGAACGACATCATGTTGAGCCTCCATACACTGGACAGTGATACTTAGAGATGGTATATGGTGGTTTCTTCTCTTTGTGTCCCAACGCCACCTCACTATAACTCCTTACATGTTATATGGATGCATAACCGTAGCTTATGTTCCACTAGCACTACAGACTTTCAGGAGCTCCCCACATGGACAATAGGCGAGTCCACCTGTATCGTCTGCTTCGTTGTGAGGAGATCCTGAAGGCACACTCTAGTCTGTGCGTGGGCTGCATTGTGTATCTCCATCTAAGAAAGTAATAATAAATCCTTGTATTGCATGGAAATGTTTGCATTCAGTTTCACATCATAGTTTTTCAGTAATATTATTAATTTATGTTTTTTTGAAAAAATAATATATATTTCAGTTTATTGAAGAAAAAAAATAACAATATTCTTCAGATTAGAAAAGGCATAGTTAAAGATTAATATCTCATGGATCTTTTTGTACCCAACAGTTTAAAAAGAATATTTCTGCTGCTAGACGGATCAATTGGAATTCAGGAGGCAGATTTGATAGCCGTGGAAATGTGTGAAGAATTTGGAAAACCGTACGTTGTAAGTATGAAATCACTAAATTTATCAAAACTGGTTTTATTTTGTACACATAACAAAAACGTACGTTAGAAACATGTAAACAAAATTTGCCGTCAGATCGGCCCCCATGTAATCCCCCGTTTCTCCTGCTGTAATCAGTCGTTGGTCTCGTCTTGGATTCAGGTGCCGTATGCCCATCCCATGCATGTTTAAACACTGATATAAACATTTTATACTGATTTAGAACAAGCTACCAGTTTACAAACACAACGCAAGCATGGAGAACTTTGTGACCCATTTCTGTATTATTCACAAAAAAACAATTTTTTTTAAGCCTCTGTTCCACTTAGACAAAACCCAGAGCTTTTTCGTAAGCAAATGATACTATGCAGGTCTGTCCTCTCCTTCTCTCGTCTAAAGCCTTAATCAGATAAAACCAGCACAGAAACTGGGGGGAAAAGAAAAGTTCTTTAAAGTTTTAATGTTCACATAAACAAATATTTGAACAGTTGTTAAAGTAATCCTGTTTCACTTACTCTGGAGCTTGTGATGACGAAGATAGACAGAGCCCCTGTTGGAGTTTTACTGACAAGACTGCTAGAGACTCAAGAATTTATTGCCAAGAAAACCCATGGATGTTACCCCCAACCCTTCCTGGTCAGGTAAAGCACTGGGGGTGGGGAACACGGATCAAGACAAAACGAGAGCAATGTAACCTTGGGCTTTATTCACTAAATAGAGACTTTACAGGAGAGTTGAGTGTTCTGTCTCCTAGAGATTGTTATGCATTAAGAAGTGAGCTGCTTCTGTGAGGTATGGGTTAGCTCTCATATGCTTTACTATACATTATGAAGGGCTCGTTCAAGCTGGTTTTCAGGAGAAGCTTCCTGGGTTTAGTTTATCATTTACAGTAGAATCAGGGAGCTGAAACTGCAAACTCCCTCTATAGTGAATAAAAAAACAAAAAGCAAGCGACAGGTTTTAAAACCTTAATGCATGCAAGGGAGTACTTGGACTGTATTTGAGGGATGCTGCTGGACACATTATACATATATATAATGCAGCAGTGTCAACATGGAAGACATTAACTAGAAGCTTTTGTATATAAACATTCAATAAAAATGGTGTCAAATGAAAGCCTTATGTGCCATAGAAAGAGGGAAATGATTAAACATAAGGTAAACTACCCAAAAGCCAGGTCCATGTTGGAAAAATATGTCGCCATTGGGTCCGGAGAAAGTACTTGTCAAAGTGAATTTTTTTTCCTCCCCTTTTCAGCTCTGTCCAGTTTGCTGGGGTCCACTTGCTCAGATGCTTCATTGCTCACGTTACAGGGACCCGAACCGGCTGAATAAACTGCTATTATAGACTTGAATACGTCCATATGGCACGTGAAAGGTGCCCCTTCCAATCAAACTGTAAGAGCAGGGGCCACCTGGCTGTCTTGTGCATTTTTTCTTAACGGCCCTATGAACCCCTCTTTGCCACAGAGGGGCAATCAACAGGAGCTGAAAGGATGCGGAATTACCAAGGCGGTTTGCTGGAGAGCCCAGAAACGTTTACAATAATTATGGCTTTCATTAAAAGCTAGAAAGCAGTGGTGTGTGATGGGACTGGTATGATTTTTTTTTATATATATATACATTTATATAGCACCTGCATATTCTGTAGCACTGTTACAATTCTCAATACCCTGTTGTAACTTAAGACATTAAAGATACTGGTACAGAAGGGGGCTCTGCTCTTACAACCTTATAATCCATTTGGTGGTTGAGGGGGAAGACAGGAGAGAACTGCTTGGCTGAGAACAAGGTGCTTATAGCAAGGGTGATGGAGAAGTGGGTGGCAGGCATGACAGATGGTTGGCCTTAAGAGGCAAGGTCATATGAGGCAATGACTAAGTGGGCATTTGAAATTAGAATAAGAGGGGGAAAAAACAGAACAGGGTAGAGAAGTACTGACAAGTGGTATGGCACAATGGGTGACTGCAGTAGACGAGACTATGCAATGTGGAAGCGTATCTTCATGGGTTTAGGGAAGCAATGGAGTGATTGGCTCAGTTTTAAGGCAGCTGTGTATTAGCAGTTTGTATGAGTTCTCGATTTGTCATCCAAGCACCAATCTACTAGACAGTCACCGATTCCTTATACTGCCTGTGGCAAGCTATAGAATTGCTCTGTTCTAATCACACCCAGACACTCCACTTAATGAAATCCTATGGAAGATCGGACTTCATTAGCATTCCTCAAAATATCACATGGCTGTTAACGGCAGCCTTCAGATAAAGGGCGTCTATTGGAGCAAACTTGGATAAAACCAGGTTTGTCAATGCCAACATGCATTGCAATTAAGAAAAAGAAAAAGGGGTAAATCCCATGGAAACATTTAATATTCAGTGAAGATCTTATTGAAGCTTCCTTCCACCATCTGTAGGCAACATTGAATCGCACACCATTAGGGTTGATTGTTTTATTTCATATAAAAATTACAGGTGCAAAAAAAATTAAATAATCCTAAAGCCTGGATGGGTTAGAGATGCACTGAAAGCTTAGTCAAAAAAAATTATGAATTATTGGCAGCTACAATAAACCATATTAAAATGTTTTGGCATACAGCCTTAGATAAGCTTTTTAAAACTCCTACTGAAGATGAAACGCCGGGTCCCCATCAGATGTGCACTATGACTCGATACAGTAGTCCTGCTGTGGAAGGTAAGACTAGTCTTGTTGCTAAGAAATAACTAGATAGGTAGATTAGACATTTTAAACAAGGACCAAAACCTCTACATTGGACACGTTACCATACAAAAAAGGTGTTTTTACAGCAGGACAGAAACTGAGGACTATGCGGTCGATTGAACCAGCTCATACTGAGGTGGATGGGTCTGCTCTTCTTCCGCCTCTTGGTCATCTTTCTGTTTGCTCGCCGGGTGATGGATTTCAATAAAAAGTTCATAGATCAGCACGCCAACCAGTGCTCCTACTAGAGGTCCAATCACCGGCACCCACCACCAGTTATCTCCAGCCCTGGAAGAACACAAGTCATTAGTGAATACCCTGAGGGAGCAGATATAATCTAAACATGTTGATTTCACCGTTATAATGGTATCTAGGCATCAAGCAAGCTTTCCATCCACTCCTATATTCTTTACCTGAACACATCAAGACCCCAGCCAGCCATAGCTGTGAAGATGCGAGGAGATAGGTCCCGGGCAGGATTTATGGGGTAACCACAGTTGAAGCCCATTGACAGACCGACCAGTAACACAGATATTCCAATTATGAAGGGCTGGATACTACGAGGAGGCGCGTTGTTTTCTTCATCCAGTATGGCCAGAATAGCGATCATCAAGGCCGCTGTAGCAATCACCTGTGGACAGGCGACAATTTGTATCTGCGTTCATACAATCGGTGCAAAGGTTTAAACTCGGTCCTTACCTGGTCTGTAAATCCATTGATCGCACTCAGATGCTCCGAAGGGTATGAAGCAAATATGCCGGCTGTGGCCTGAGATCCAGTCACTGTGAAATTCCCACCGCTGTACACACACAGGGCATCTAAAAACAGACGTTTGCTTTAGTGAATCAGCCGTAATCAAGTCAACTACATGCGCCGTTAGATTTAGACTAATGTCGCCATATTTTGATCCACATTTAGAAGTCTACTGCAACAAGCCGTCATGCTTGAAGTTTCATTAACTCAATGTTTGCAAGTTTGTGGATCAGGATTGATCCACTCACGCAAGTTGACAATACAAGCCATTGAAGCCACCTTGTAAGTTTGTAGAACGATTACAATGCATTAAAGAATTGGATCTCGCCCCATCCAAGTTTAGGATGGTCACTTAATACACTTGGGATGCAAATCCAGCCCTAACGTTAAGGTTTCGTGTATTTCAGTGTGGGAAACCCAATGGCCTCAAAGTTGGACTTCACAGATGTAGCTTCCAACGCGAGAACGGTTGGTCATTCCTTCTAAGATCATGGAATATATTCTGTTTTGTAAACAAAATGTCGCTTACATGGCAAAAAACACAAACACCTTGCAATGTTGACCAGTGTGTGGATCTGGCACCAGCTTCAAACCGAAGACCTTACCGTAATACAAGGCAAAGACCAATGCGGCTCCAAAGAATGCTCCTAGGAACTGAGCCAACCAGTAGACCAACATAAGTCTCCCACTCAGCTTCCTCAGACAGTACATGGAGAGAGACACAGCAGGGTTCAGATGGGCACCTGTAAGGCAGAACACGCATAGAGTATTGATGCGGTATAATTAGTAGCAGAGCCAACACGCAAAGATAAGAGTCCTGCATGAATAAGCAGCTACAGTAGGTGCTAGCCCCAGGGGGCAAATGCAAGGAACCCAACTAATCACATGGTCAACCTCTGCATGTCATAGGTGTAAGAATGTTAAATGAGGGGCTCTGTTTTCTTTCAGAACATTAGCAACCTTCAGTGATTTATAAGGGAGACTTGTCTGCTGGCGATAGACATGAGGTTCCATGAAAACCAGGACCAACCTCCATATTCCAAGACATCACCAGATTACGGTCTTAATTACAACATGCAGATGCCACTGATTTTGCCATAAGCCACTTTTTTATTATTATTATTATTATTTTAAATTATTATTATTATTTGGGCAGAAGGTCGCATGTATTTAAACTTACCCGATACTCCGGCACACACATAGGCTCCAGCAGTGACAGCGAAGCCGAACGCCATATTCACACTCAGGAACTGGGCTTTAGCGAAACCACTCAACTCCATCTGAGCCACAGACCCACAGCCGAACAGCTAGAAGCAAACAGTTATTCTAAGTATATACTCATTAACACAATAAACAGCATTGCCCTCTAAACAGACCCACAGCAGTGCTGGCCATTATGACTGGTCAGGAACTGGCCCCAGTCCATACAGTAGCCACCATGTTGACTCTAACCCAGCTTCTGAGACTTTAATGGCACGCTTCTGCCACGTTAAGTAGGATTCCATCACAACAAGATACGTTGCACCAAAGCAAAATAGACTCCTGGAGCTTCACCCGATTTAAATGCTTTAGAATGGAAGCAGCTAGATGTTAATAGGGAAGAAAGAGGGGGGGGGGGCTCCTCATTAATATCAGAAGACATGGAATTTAAGCATTTGTTTCCCAACAGACAGGGTTGTGAGGGACATCCATACAGACACGTAAGCATGTAAAGTTTGGATGCCTTAGACCAGGGATCCCCAAACTCGGCCCTCCAGCTGCTGCAGGACTACATCTCCCATAATGCTCCTTCAGCTAAGGGGCTGGCTGAGGAGTATGGGAGATGTAGTCCTGCAGCAGCTGGAGGGCCGAGTTTGGAGATCCCTGCCTTAGACCCATTCGTTTTTTTGTGGTCCCTGAAACCCCATACAGGACCTCTCTGGCCAGCCATCTTTCACACCAGGCTAGTTCCCAGTGGGCCACCAGCACCCTCTACTCACTCTGTATCTCCAGTGGCAGATTGAGTGAAGCCAGGTGGTCAATATGACAACCCCACACTACATAAACACAGCCACACCTATGTCCTCAGACAGCCGCTGGCCTTAAAGTGCCAGCAGCACCTCATGATCACCAGTCCATTCCCCAACACACACACACACACCTGTTCTCATCCACATACATAGGGATATTAGAACAGGTGTATTAGGGCAATATACTTACAACTTATTGTTTTTTTTTTTTTTTTTATAAACATTATAAAAACTAAGGGAAGCATTTTAGATAAATCTGCCTTTAAGTGTTGCAAAAAGGCTTGATACAAATACATTGCAATTATTTAAGATACAAAGTTTTAAACACAACCCATAGACCTGCACAGGTGCACAAAAAAAAAAAATTAGTGATTCTTATACAAAAAAGAAAAATACTTCCATAAAGAGTCACAAAAATAAAATACCTACAATTAAAATAAGCGTCCCCAGGAACTCGGCCAGCCCGCATCGTACATAAAGGTTTTCCGTCCGCAACCTAAGCTTCAGCTTTTTCAGCAGCATGACACGAGCCTCCATCACGACCAAGAGCCTCTAATCCACTGGCCACAGCCTCCCAAACACAATGAGCCCAGCAAAGCCACATCAGGCTCCCCGCCAGCCGCTGCATTTTATTGCTGGGGCTGCTGATTAGGATTATTCACAGAACCTGATTCAATCCACCGGGTACTGATGGGAGATGTTTCATTTCCCCAAATATGGGAGAGAGGCGTTCATTTAACTATTTAATTCCAGGACATTCATGCTCCAGGAACCATTGACATCACAGATTTGATAACTAAATTAAATTATTAACCACTTCATGGCCAAGGGTATTTCACGTTATATGTTTGACCATTATTTCACTTTTTCATGTTTTTTTTTTTGTTTTTTTTTACCCACACAAGTTAAATATATATATTTATTTTCTTATTTTTATTTTTTATTGATAATTTGGATTTTTGACAGGTATTGATAACAATCTATCTCTCTATCAATATAATATTTATATCCAATATATCCTATTTATTAATGTTAAATTACTAAAAAAAAAAAATTTAGCTAGGACTTATGTACTATTGGAGGGCAAACTCTAATGCAAGTGTAGCAATCCCCCAAATGATTATCTTTATGTTTTGGGGGATCAAAACACCTCCTTGCATATTACATCAATATAAAACTTTGAGGTTGGGGGCAGGGAAGAGAGGTATTTGGAAACCTTTTAGCTACATCATTTTTTTTGTTTCTGCAATGTTTTGATTCTATTTTTTTTTTAGAAATTTGGTACTTATTAGCAGAGAGATCTCCAATGCAAAATGTTGGGTGGGTATGAGTGGCAGTGGAGTTTATTCATCTCTCTGTGTATGCTCATGCAGTTACAGTGATACCCACTAGACAATTTGGCACCGGGGTGGATCCTGTATGTGGCAACCCCACCCCCCAACACACACAAAAAAAAAAAATTCACAAATTTGCAAACTGTGTGTCAACTGGTAAAAAACTAGGAATCTGAAAAAATGAATAAACTTATAAATAAATTAAGTAAGCTTAAATAAATAACATTTAGTGATTAGGTATTGTACAGCATAACTCCTATCACTATAAACTGAGCCCGACATTGACGGTAGTGCAGCATAACCCCTATCGCTATACGCTATGTCAGACTTTGACGTGGTAGGCCTGCCTGTGCCACCTCTGCCCTGAAACAGGCTGCCTGTGCCACCTCTGCCCCTGAAAAAGAGTTTTTTCGCACAGTGTACAGGCGCCAAATTTTGGGGGGGGTGAAACTGCCCGGTATTTGCCTTTTAATGATCGATTTGTGGCCTTGCATTTGCGAGAAAAGTCCTGATAACCAGGCTTATATCACAGTGAAGTGTGCCCTCAGGTGCGTTGGGATTCCTGGATGCTGCTAAGTATGCAGGTTAGTTAAATTCCACCTCCCCTTGTTAGGAATGGTTTGTTCCACGATGCAGAGGAAAGTCTCCCTCTCCCTAAATTGGTCTGCTCCAGGTGCATTTCCTGTCTGAGCAGGGAGTGCTTCCTCAAACAGCGTGTGTCTGTGTCTCAGGCAATAGAGTGACTGTTGCTTGCTTGCTTGTTTAGTGTCCAGCTGTGAGTGGCAGAGCGCTCTGTTCTTAATCCTCCATCTTTCTGGCATCGAAAACTCTTCACGGAACCTCTATTCACTTTTAGTGTATGCTTAGGCAGGGAGAGGTTAGAAGATGACATTTTAAGATGTCCCCTTTATATACTTGTTCTTGGGGGTCACTTCTGTGATAGCCACTTGAATTTAAAAATTACTGCAGTTTTTCTGAAGTAATACTGCTGTTTTTTGGACATGAAAAAACTGCAATACTGCACTTTTACTGCATTTGTACTTCCCTGTACTGCAGTATTACTGCACATTTACCGCACTTTTTTTTTTTTAAATTGCAAACCTAGAGTTTTACTTCAATGTGCTGTAGCTTTATTGCATTTGTACTTCCGTACAAAAACAACTGCAGTACAGTGAAGTACAAATGCAGTAAAACTGCAGTAAATGTGCAGTAATACTGCAGTAAAAGTGCATTATTGCAGTTTTTTCATGTCCAAAAAACTGCAGTATTACTTCAGAAAAACTGCAGTATTTTTTTTGTAAGAGTTATCAAAACCAATTGGTATTGTTATTGATGAGGATGGTTATATCATTTTGGTTCAAACAAAAGTGCCCAAGGGAGGAAGTATCGAGTATCACAGCATCAGCCGTTACATGCAGATTGAGCTCTTTGTTTGTCAATCAGTTTAATCACTTAGGAGATATTTAGGTTAAAAAATCACTTTATCAAAGTTGAGCTCTGTGTCTTATTGTGGCATAATTAGCATAATCTAATCAATTTCCTGTCCTGGCATTCTTTACTTTTTCCTCACCTATTCTTACAAAGGCTGCCAGATCCAATCAACAACAATCAGCAACAATTAACAATAGAGGACATATATACATATATATACGCATATATTTCGTATAAAGGGGTCCTCACGTCTGCATTGGCTGTGTAGTGGTTTAATTAAAGGGCGAATAAAATGCTTCATCATTCGTGATTATTTCAGAAACATTGACTTTTATTAATAAACATAGAGAAACAGAGGTTATCTTTGGTGTATATTCAAGTTAACAAGGCTGTCCTATGAAGACTACACATTTCAGTGCGCCCCTCTTTGGTCACCGACTGAACCAATAAGTCATTTAAGCATTTAATTAATTAATATAAAAAAAAAAAACTTCAGGCATCAAATTAATATTATAAGGCATAACATAAAATAACTGCAGAATTGGAATAAACTTTAGGGGATTTCTCCAATGCATTAAAATTGCATTTAATTAGAAATTCATTCTTTATCTTTGGTCAGAATACCCCAACTTTAAACATATAAAGTGGGCTAATCTAGTCTCCCCGTTTCTCTTGATTTAAGTTCTTCATCATAACCTTCAAGATACCAAATAACATTAAATATTATAAAGCTAATTATGTGGGCTTTGGAATTATTTAGTTGCCAAATGCGTATATTGACATTTATTAAATAAATACCATGTTGCCTGATACCCACATTCTTTAAATATTTCTTTATAAAACAGCCATTTAAAAAAAAAAAATTGCATCAGGACTGGCCTTGGGTAAATTTGAGGGAATAGGTAATATTAGCTGAAAGATTTCCGACACAAGGAAGTGACATCATATACTTAATTGAGAGTGTGCTCTGATGATGTCATAAAATAGTACGTATTAATTTGCTAAGGCAGCTGTTGGCTTGGCTTCCTCTTGGATGGAGCCTTGTTGATCCAAAGAGGAGTTTTAATCCAAGGGCCAGACCTGATTAGCATATCGGTTCCAGATACATATTCAATTCTAGAAAACAATAGCGACCCATTTGACACTGTGAATATTTTATAAATCTTTTACTGATTTTTTTTCCTATAAAATAAGTCTCTTGAATTTGCTGATGGGAGACCTAGCGCACGCAGAGTCCACACCGAACCGGGCGTCTAAACATGTCTCGCTACTCTGGGCAAGCTCCTGGAGAAGGGCATTGCCCGGTGATCACGACTCGGGCTTCTCGGGGGTGAGAGGCTGACCACAACTAGGGTATGAAGAACGCTAGCAGATCCAGGGTACAGAAGAGACAATCTGTTGGGGGGGAACAAAAACAAAATGAGAAAATAGTTATATTTTATATTTTGAAGAACATCACATTTCGAATTTTGTCCTCGGCAATATCATTCATCAATAAAGCTTAAAATGTACAGCGCTACGGAATTTGATGGCGCTATATAAAACAATAAATAATAATAATAATTCATCTATGGATTCAATTTATATATATATATATATAAACATGTAACATTTTAAGGTATTCTTAATTTCATGTAAAACCCTTAATGATCAGGGTAATTTTCATTTTTTCCCTGATTTTCTTTCTTTCTCATTTAGTGTAGCCACCATTATAGAACTGTTAGTTCTTTGGTAAACCATGAGATTGCATAATATTGAACACATTATAAGGGCCGACTCTGCGAAGGTTTCTTTTTCAAGCAGAAGGGCCAAGTTGATCCTGTATAATACATAGTTAAATTGATGAAAAGTCACTTAAATCTCAAAGAGAAAAAAAAGGGAACACCAAAAGACATTAGAATAATTAGGGAACATGATAGACTTATTGTTCTCTGCCCATGTCCACCATGCCTGAAGTAAAGAAGACCAAGGGTAAGAAGGTGGCACTGGCCCTTTCCATAGTGAAGAAGGCGGAGGCCAAGAAAGTGGTGAAGCCTCTTCTTGAGAAGGGGCCAAACAACTATG